>CM053785.1:333010508-333310508 GCA_028749045.1 Cupressus sempervirens
ATACTGCTTCAACTTTGCATATGACTATTCTAGGAAAACCTAGATATATTTTCTTAAATTAAAAGATTCAAATGAGATCCTACTCAAGTTTAAATAATTCAAATCTTTAGTGAAAACCAAAATGGGAAGAAGATCAAAATTTTAAGATCTGATAATGGAGGAGAATATATCTTTGAGAACCTCAAAGATTTTTGTATATCTATTGGGATTAAGAGGGAGTATACAGTACCATATAACCCTCAACAAAATGGAGTAGAAAAAAGAAAAAAATAGAACTATCATTGAATCAACTAGAGCAACGATGCACGATCAAAATGTATATACATCATTCCAGGCTGAAGCATCTAATACTGTTGTTCTCTATTCACAAAAAATGTCCACATGCAATTCTAGAAAAAATAACTCCTAAAGAAGTCTTCTCAGGAAAAAAACCTTCCCTAACTCATCTTTGAATCCTTGCTTGTCCAATATATATCTACATTCTTAAGGAAAAAAGAACTAAACTATAGCCATTGGGGAAGAAATACATATTTTTTTGGCTATATTGATTCTTCTAAAACCTATAGAGTATATGTGTCAGGATCAAAAACAATGGAAATCAGTAGAGATGTCAAGTTTGACAAAGATACTGAATTCATAATTTTTAAAGATGTAGAAGAACCTAATGATGGTTCCATTCTTGACAATGATGAATGCTCTATGATTGAGAGGGATAGTGGCATAGAAGATAATGGAGCCACTGCATCTAATCCTAAAGAAAATTCAAATACACTTAACAAGAAAAGACCCTTATGGGAAATACAAATGATTGAAGAAAGTAATGTGGTACTTGATGAAGTACTTAGAGAAACCAAGAGGACAAGAAATCATTCATGTTATGCTACTCACATAAATGAATCCATGAAGTATGATCCTTTTAATGTTGAAGAACCTCTAATATCGCAAGCCTAGAAAGATGCCATGATTGAGGAATATCAATCTATTATAAAAAAAAAATGTTTGGGATATTGTGCCAAGACCCAAAAACAAATATGTTGTCTCCTCAAGATGGCTATTTGAAATCAAGCAAACACCTAATGGAAGTATTGAGAAATACAAAGCCAGATTTGTGGCATGAGGATTCTCTCAAAAGGAAAGGATTTATAATGATGAAATTTTTTATCCAGTTGTCTGGTACACATCTGTCAGAATATATTTTCAATAGTTGCATCCAAAAGATGGAAGGTACGTTGGATGGATGTATAGATGATATTCGTGAACAGAGCTATTAATGAAGAAGTATACTTGGAACAACTAGAAGGGTTTTTTATCCACAATAAAGAGTCACATGTATGTAAACTAAAGAAAGTTTTTTATGGTCTTAAACAAGCACCCAGGGCCTGGTATGAATGAATAGATAGCTACCTTACCAAACTAGGATAATTAAGAAATGAAGTAGACTCTAATATATACTTCAAGAAATTAGAGGGAGATATGTTAATACTAGTTCTTTATGTTGATGATCTTCTGATTATAGGTGACCATCTCATTATCAAATGTAATCTAAAGACCTCATAACTGAATTTGAAATGAAAGATTTAGGGCTTATACACTCGTCCAAAAAAATTATGCAATTAATGCACTAAGTTAGTTTATGTGTGAACCTAAGAAGATTTGCCTCATGGAAAAAAACCACATCTTAGGGCACTTACAAGGCACTATTGGACTCGGGCTGAATTCTGAAAGAGTTGAGTTACAACTTCATGGATATTCAAATTATGATCGAGTTGGATGTTTGACTAATTAGAAGAGCACTACATGATGTTGTTTTAGCCTTGGTGCGACAATGATATCCTAGTTTAGTAAGAAGCAATCTTTTGTTTCTCTAAGTTCCATCAAAGCAAAATACATAGTTGCATCCATGGGAGCATGAAAGCGAATATGGTTAAGGAAGTTGTTGGTTAGGCTATTTGGGAAGCCTCTAAAACCTATAGTTATTCATTGTGATAATCATAGTTCTATCAAATTCTCCTTGAATCCTATCTTCCATAATAGGTCAAAGCATATAGAAATACATGTTTATCACTACATCAGAGATATGGTAGGTAGATGTGTCATCAAGTTAGAATACATCAACACTGAAGAGTAGTCTGTTGACAGATTCATCAAACCTCTTGCAAAGTTGAAAGTTGAATACTTTAGAGGGAAACTTGGTATGAAAAATTTGTAATTGGAACTCCTGAGGCAACCTCTAAGTTGTGTTATATATATATAACGAGAGAGAGAGAGAGAGAGAGAGAGAGAGAGAGAGAGAGAGAGATCTAATGAAGTCTGTGACTACTATTATTATCCCAGAACAAGTCAAAAGTCGTGATGCTATTTGTGTTTCTTTGGGTTCTTGATCCATTGCCATGATAAGACCATATGGACTTTCTATCTTGATCTGTACCAATGTTTATGACTATGACATGAATGATGATAGACTACCTTAGTCCGAGATTGATATGGAGATCATGATTCCATGTTACATTGAGATCAAGGAGGACACCTGATATACTATACCTAGCTATAGTCCCAGAATGTGATGGAGATTAGATGTCTAACATCCTTCTAGAATATATGTGTCGATGAATATTTCTCGAGATTGATAAAACATGGATCATCATGTTGTGAGAGAGTCATATCCTCCCTCGTTAAGAGAGAGTGTTGAAATTGTATCATTAGTGTCAGATATATTTTATCTGACTGTGACTCAAGATGTGTTTAACAAAATAATGGGTAAAAGCACAAACCTGTGTCACCCTTTGTGATATCCTTAGGTGTTTCGATCGGAAGGCTTTCGGCCAGAATGGTTTCGGCCAAAACTGTTACGGCTGAACATACGTGGCAGTTTCGTGCACCTACGTGGCTCGTACCATTTCGATTGAAACCCATTCAGCCAGAACGGTTATGGCCAAAACCCCTAGCCGCAATAAAACTGCCATAAACCTCTTGCAGCTATCATTGTCACTGTTGCGGTTCCTAGATTTCTAGAGAGCGGGTCAAGTGTTTCGACCGTAACTGGTTAGTGGTTTTTTTCTCCCCATTTTTTAATAGTTTGTAACATATTTTTTGATTAATAGATGTTAATTGTACTTAAAGTAGTTGTTTTTGACCTATTTTGTGAGTTAAATACTTAAAATTGTTTATTTTTTAATATGTTTAAACTATTTTAATTATTTTAGATTGTTTTAGAATGGTATTTAAATTAATTTGTTAGCAAAAATGTAGTTAAACATGAGATAAAAATGTAGAAAAACATTAGTTAAAAGTGTAGAAAAACATCAGGTTAAAATATAGAAAAACATTAGGTTAAAATGTCAAAAAAATTAGTTTAAAAATATAGAAAAACATGAGGTAAACATGTAGATAAACATTAGTAAAAAATGTAGCAAACCTTTAGGGGACATTGTTCAGTTTCTAACATAACCTGATGGATCTAGAGGTGAAACAATAATATCTTATGGTGAAATCAATTTTGACATTAAATACACCTTCTAACATAACCCTATATTTACTACAATCATAACCCATACCACATTCTAACCATAACATAGGCCCTCTACTAACCGAATGAACCACACTTAGATATTGATGATGCTCAGTTTAACAACTAGTTATTGTTAGGTAATAATGAGTCTTACATTACCAAACAACACATTAAGATCAGTTAAATGATATGTTTTTAGGTACGTTATCCATGCATCTATGTCTTAAGGGGACAGAGGAGTCGTAATAGGTCATACTATTTTTTATAGGTTCTAATAAGTCTTAATATGTATTATTAGGATATAATAGGTCTTATTAGGTAATGATGATTCTTACATTACCAAATAACAAATAACAACCTCATGATACATTTCTAGGTATTTTTATCCATATATATGTTAAGGGGACCTAGGAACTCCTACTAGGTCATTACGTCTGTTATAGGTTCTAATAGGTATTCATATGTTTACTAGCACATAATAGGTATTGTCAGGTAATAATGAGTCTTACATTACCAAACAACACATTAAGATCACTTATGTTGCATTTTTCAGTACATTATCCATGCATCTATGTCTTAAGGGGACAGAGGAGTTGTAATAGGTCATACCATTTTTTATGGGTTCTAATAAGTCTTAATATGTATTATTAGGGTATAATAGGTCTTATTAGGTAATGATGATTCTTACATTAGCAAATGACACATAATGACCTCATGATACATTTCTAGGTATTTTTATCCATATATATGTTAAGGGGACCTAGGGACTCCCACTAGGTCATTATGTCTGTTATAGGTTCTAATAGGCATTCATATGTTTACTAGCACATAATAGGTATTGTCAGGTAATAATGAGTCTTACATTACCAAACAACACATTAAGATCACTTATGTTGCATTTTTCAGTACGTTATCCATACATGTGTGTCTTAAGGGGACATAGGAGTCGTAATAGGTCATACTATTTTTTATAGGTTTTAATAAGTCTTAATATGTATTATTAGGATATAATAGGTCTTATTAGGTAATGATGATTTTTACATTACCAAATGACACATAACGACCTCTTATTATACATTTCTAGGTATTTTTATCCATATATATGTTAAGGGGGCCTAGGGACTCCTACTAGGTCATTATGTCAATTATAGGTTGTAATAGGTATTCATATGTTTACTAGCACATAATAGGTATTGTCAGGTAATAATGAGTCTTACATTACCAAACAACACATTAAGATCACTTATGTCAACTGCGTTTTTCAGTACGTTATCCATACATGTGTGTCTTAAGGGGACATAGGAGTCGTAATAGGTCATACTATTTTTTATAGGTTCTAATAAGTCTTAATATGTAGTATTAGGATATAATAGGTCTTATTAGGTAATGATGATTCTTACATTACCAAATGACACATAACGACCTCTTATGATACATTTCTAGGTATTTTTATCCATATATATGTTGAGGGGACCTAGGGACTCCTACTAGGTCATTACGTCTGCTATAGGTTGTAATAGGTATTCATATGTTTACTAGCACATAATAGACTGACCTTACTATCAACCTTAATAAAACTATATCCCATTTACTTTATTAACATTCTTAACTCTAATTCAAACTACTAAATTAAGTCATGAGTTCTAAATTGTAAACTAACATTTGCTAACTAAACTCATTTACTTATCTAGTAACAAATTTTTCTATCCCTATGTCCTAACTCTCATCTACACTCCCCATAATCATCAAAGCATTTACATCAAAATCTAGAATTTGGTCAAGAAATATATTTTTTTATTGCATGTATACATGTGTACACTTAGTTATCATTTAATCAAGAAATTTTATTTTATTTTTATTGCATATACACGTACATGTACGAATATTTATTTTTCACATTTGCATGAGCACGTTACAATGTACATTATATATGGTCTCTAAGATAATTTATTTTAAAATACATATGTATGTTACATGATTAAATTTAGCACCATACATTTAATGTTGTGTATTTATATGTACATGTGTTTCAAATTAAATTTAACTTTTAATTATTTTAATTTAAATACACTTGTATGTTTATATTTGTATATATATGCATGTGCAGATCCCTAGATATTTATCACTCTTGTAGCTTCACATTCATATCCTCATATTTATTTTCATATATACATTATGGCATCCGATTCTGGGGATCATGCTCCTGCATCCTCAGGGGATGCCAATGTTCGTGGTAGGGGTCAGAGTGCTGAGTCGGGTACAGCACGTAGATCGACCTCCTCCACTCATGATAGATAGCAGTTATTTAGAGATACAGTTGCGAGATTATCTCGTGCTATGCAGGTTTTGGATACCTCACTTTCCTCTTCTACTACCCTCCCTAATAGGCAGAAGGTCACAAAGATGCGAGAGGATTTATTTCGTATGATTCAGACAATTGAATCATACAACCCTTTTGATGATATGAGCATTGAGAAATTTTATTCTTCTTTATCTCACAGTGTCACTAGCACTGTGAAGTACACACAGATTGACACTGAGGTTTCCACCAGCATGGTGAAATCCATGTTTCCATCTTATACAGATCGTCACAGAGTCAGAGGCTACTCTACGATGAAGTGTTCTGAACCTCTTGTTGCACCATTGATGTATCCTCATTGGTTGGCTACTCATCATAGATGGCCACAGAAGGATGAGTTCCCTCTATATTTATGCAAACAATTGTTTGAAGAATTTCATTTACACTATGATGTTGACTATACAGATTATCCAGGGCATGTTGGGCAGGGTCAGGGGAGACTTTCTGACAAATTTAGAACCATAGACACTCCTATGCCCATTAAAAAATGGAAAATGGTGGGTCCAAACCTTTTGGTTATGTCGAGAGGTCCACAGATGGCTACTACAGGTGAGAGTGTTCCTGATGACACAATTAGGACACAGATTTTTTTGAGCATCGCCACATAGTTACACGAGATTTCTTCTAATCGATGTGGTAGATATATGCTATGGTCTCGAGGTACTGCTCCCACAGATGCATCATCTAGCACACCTGTTGATGATGATTATGGAATTGCAGACATACCTTCTCTTGTAGACATTTATGCAGTCTTAGAGGTGGATGCATTGCATCGTTTGGTATCATATTTAGCATCTGATCTTTTAGATGCATATCGAGCATTATCTACACTCTCAGGGATTCCACTTCATGACATGAGCTCTCATATTAGACATATTTTGTCACATACAACAGTCCCATAGGATTCACAGAGGCAGGAGGACATTCCTACACCTTCTACTACTCCTATTGCTACACAGGCCCAAGCTACAGCACCAACCCTAGCTACTCAGGACCCTACAGCACCCCCCCCCCCACTTAGGATCTTAGGGCCAGATAGCCTGGTCTATTTACTTCCATGCTTTTAGATCTGGGCCGCACTATTGACTTGGATGCTGATACTATTTTTTCATTACATGATTCAGATATCAGTCAGATCAGTAGAGCATTACATAATGCTATGGTAAATATCTCTATATGTTTAGATCTATTTTTATTATAGTAAATAATATGTCTATATGTTTAAATTAATGTATATGTGTGTGTTTGTATATGTGTTATAGGGTTTGAGTGATAGTATGTTACGTTTTGCTGATCTGCAGACACCGACAGATCCTACACGTCATGAGTCCCAAGTATGTTACAATATATATATATATATATATATATATATATATATATATATATATATATATATTTGATTTATATACATGTAGATCTTGATATAATTTTTTTGTACACATAATTAAATGGTTCAAGTTATCATTTGACACAAGGTTCAGATGCAGCTGATAGACCCTTTTGGGGACAAGGCCCAGGATTAGGAGGGGGGATGTAGTTGATTAGATCATATGTGGCCTTTTATTTTATTACACACATGTTATGTCTAGATACATATTTATATGGATAGTTTGATGTTTTATATGTTATTTCCATATGCATACATTTTATATCCAGACACTTTAATGTCTTATATGTTATTTTCAGATACATGGTTTATATGGACACTTTGATGTTTTATATGTTATTTCTAGATACATGTTTATATCATGGACACTAAATGATGTGTAATATGTTATTTCCAGATACATGTTTATATGGAGATTTTGATGTTTTATATATGTTATTTCTAGACATTTGATACATGATCTATTTTTATACATTTGATATGGGTACATTATATTCTCCAGATATATGCACATGTATGTTATTGATCTTTTAATGTACACGTCTATTTTATTGATCTTTTGATGTCTTCATCTTTTATGTAACTTATGTATGTGTAATGCACATGTTTCTATATGTTATTCATGTTTTCAATATTCAAGTTTACATGTATATCTATAGTTATTCATCTTAATGCCTTAATCTAAGTGTAATTAACTATATAATTTTAATGGTCGATGTACATAAGAATATAACATATACATGTAAATAAGAACATATAAAGACTATGATCACCTAGAAAGAATGCATGAACAATAACATTTAATTTATAAAAGTTAATATACATATGTATATGTTTTCAATATTCATGTTTATACATACATGTTACTATTTTTAATGCCTTAATTTAAGTTTAATTAACTATACTTAATGACATGTCTTAATATAAGTATAATTAAGTTCTATATATTTAATCTAAGTATAATTAACTATATTTAATGACATGTCTTAATTAACTGTATAATTAGCTATATTTAGTCTAATTATATTTAATGTAGATCATGTATTAACTATATTTAACGACATGCCTTAATTAATTAACTATATTTAATCTAATTATATTTAATATCTTAATAATTAACTCTATTTAATGACTTAATTAACTCTATTTAATGACATGTCTTAATTAACTATATTTAATCTAACTATAATTAACTATATTTAATGACATACATTCTTAATTAACTATAATTAAAAACATTTAATTAATAAAATATAATGTATGTAATATGTAACATAGTTCATATAACATATACATGTAAGAACATATAAAGAGTATGACCTAAAGAATGCATGTTACAACATTTAATTAGTAAAAGTTAATACATGCAAGAACATAACGATTATATACAAACATAAAGAATGTATCATATAAGAACATATAAAGATTATATGTACATAAATACATAACATTAACAATCATATGTAAGAAAACATAAACAATGTACATATAAATACATACAAATACTAAAGGGGTTGTCTTAAGGGGAGGTCCTAAGAGACCTGGTCTTAAATGAGATATCCATGTTTAATTTAAATAAAAATAACAATACATGTCTAATTTTTGCATATCCAAGATAAATGATCCAATGTACAAAAATTTATAAAACAAATATCCTATCAATATTAAATATGAAAGTATAAGAGCTATACAGGCATAACTCAACTAGAGCTCCACAATAAGTACATAGGTAAACTAGAGCTCCACAAACAATGTATTGCTAGGATCCTCTCTACTTTTTATTATCTCTAGAAGTTTTTCATGTTCTTCAATAGGAAATTTCCACTTTTGATTTCCACGACGTCCTTTTCTTTATACTGCTTCAAATTGTAATTTGGTTGCTATAACATGGTTACTGTAGTGTAAAACCTTTTCTCCAGGCTTGTATTCAATAAATTCAATACCACTATCAATTACCCTTGTTTGTTGATAATATGTTCCTTCAATAAGAATTGATCCAATTGGATATGACTGTTCATCAGCATCTATAGTTCCTTCTAGCAACTTGTGTTTTGCTTTTGTGCATCTTAAAAGATAATAGTCCACATTTTTCGCATTATTTGGTAAGGCTTGAACTGCAAAAATATCTCCTGCATGTATATAAAAATATAGATAAATATAAATTAATTTTAAAACAAATATACATGTATATTAATTTATATATATGTATATATGCACACAAACCTACCATAACTTAATTAGAAATGTGCTCATAATCAGCTGAATATACAGGATCATGAATGTCAATGTCAATGTCAACATCTTCAAAAGGAGGCTTTCTTACTATCTCCTTCAAATCCCAATGTGAAACATATCCATTCCCAATATTTTCACATGCACTCACTAGATTATCCTTAATGCAGTCATCACAAAAACATGTTTTCTCTCTTACTTTAATTATTAGAGGTTTATGGTTTCTTGTAGTCATCACTTGATGTAAACTTCTAATTCTAGGAATTGTTTGACAATTGTAAGGATTAGATCGATCTATATCTGTTACAAATACAAAAAATAATTGTCATATTTCAAAATAAATATTTAATTAAATACTCAACTTGATTTGAAAAATACATTAAAAATAAATATAACTTAGTTCACCTTTCACCTCCCAAAAGTAATGCTTATTGTATTCAGTATCTCGAGTAGCAAAATGAACTTTGCACCATTCAACAATTTGATTTGCGCTCTCTATCCTATTCCCTGTATGTACATACAATATGCATGTATATATAAAATTTAAAATATATGCTACTAGAGTATTAAACATGCACATTTTTAAAATGCATATATTTACCTGCAAGTTTATGTTGTCAAAGCGCACGTTTTATACATGCTCCTACTCCATCATGCTCCCCTTTTCCGTGTCCACTTTCAAAGTAATTCCATAAAAACTTAACATTGGTTCTAGCATGTTGCATTGCTAACCAATTAAATGCTTTTGCAGATTTGAATTGTCCTGTGAACATGAAACATGATAAGTATCTACAATTATCCGTGTACATATATCAAATAGAAATAGACATGTACAAATAAATATAAGTTAAATTAAAGTTAAATAAATGTGTAACTATTTTGTGTATACTAACCTGCACATCCATCAGACCAAATCCAGTGCTCTGAAACATTTATTCCACGATTTTTGAGATCTTCAGAGAACATTGCAAAACAATGAGCCACATAACTCCTGTCATGAACTCTATCATCACTAATATAGAAATGAACCTCTTTGATGATGATGCATTCATTTTCATCCAATCTTTCTATCTGATCCACCTCAAATTGTGCATGTCTATAGGTCACTTGCACAAATATTGCAACTTGTTCAGAATGATAATATTGGCTTTGGAGCTCTGTATGAGGTGTAAATGTATAATTCTCAAAAAAATCTACAACTGAAAGTATACAACTAGGTGGAAAAAAAATTTTGGAATCAAGAAACTGTTTAGCTTGCCATCATGCACCATGACAATGTTGGATATGTGGATATATCAATGGACGAAACTTGGTCATGAACTCATCATAATGCAATTCACTCTCCTTCAATACAATTTTTCTGGATTCATCTCCTCTATTATTTTGGTATGTCTCATTTTCATATCTCGTCCATGAAACTGGTGTGGATTCATTAATATTCTCAACTTGCATAATTTCAGAAAATTTGTGTAAATCTGCACAATCTTCACACTGATTTTTGATGCATTGCACTTTGAGTTCATCTGAATCTTCTAATTTATCACATAATATGGACCTCACAAATTGTGTTGTACTGCTAGGGATGACCAAATTAGGATTAAGTACTGCCATAACTTTTTTAAATGATTGCAAGTGTATACCAAATTCAACATGATTTCTACAACAACAAGTTTCACGCATCTTATTTATGCGTACAAAGGAAGGACGTAAACTCTCAAACATTCTCTGACATATTTTGACATTTGAAAATTCTTGTTTGAATGCTTCAAATAATTCGCTTTGAGTTATATCTATGAAATGTTTTGGATGTTCAATTTTGGCCCCTGTTTCTTGATCTTTAATTTGTATAGTATCACGCCTATTGGAAGAAACACGAGAATGTGTGGTCCAAAATTCAATAACTTGTCTTTTTACCTCTTCAGAAATATTGTCATTTTGAGGAACTCTACAAATCATCACCCAGTTATTCTCAATGTTATCATCTAGCATATTTCTCCTCTTGATGTATCTCTGGACAGTTCTTCTAGATATATGTAGTACATCAGAAATTACACGTAACTATTTTCTATGTGTCAATTTTCTACTAGATATAGCAGTCATCAATGCTCTGCGTGCATTACTCAAATCACCTCCTCGAGTTGTGTTGTCAATTTTGTTATAAGCATTTTGCAAGTTTTCAACTATTGTTTTATTAATATTATGGGCATGGCTTTTCCTGTTACCAACACCCAACAACTCTAAAACAGGTCTCATATCTTTTCTCCTAAATAACTTGACAAATAATTGTGCCTGTCCAAATATACTTTTATCCTTGAAATATTCATCCCACATGTTCTAAAAATGCTTTCTGATAGTGTTATCATTTATCATATCTTTAGATGGAATTTGGTTTAAAAGTAGTTCTTCATCCAAATCCATCAAATTTTTTATGCTTTCTAATTTGTCTCTATCAATAGAACTGCCAATTTCTTCCTATTTATTACTTTCATTTTCTTCATGAATCTCATCATGTTCAGGAATTTCAATAGGTTGGTTTTGATCATGTTTTGTATGGCCTTTCATTTTGTCATCTCTTTTTCTATCATATTTCCTTGATCTTTTCCTTTTACTACCCATTGAATATTTCAATCTATAGAAAGAAAAATAAATAAATTTAGATTTCACTAAATATCAGCTAATGGTTCAATATATAATACATAAAAATAAAAATAATTAGACGAGAAAAAAAGCACCTTCAAAATATTCAATCCTTTGCAATATTGATTAAATCCACAGAACAATTGTTGAAAATTGCTTCAAAATTAATTATCTTTTGAAAACCCTCTTCCAATTTTTGTTGTCCCTATATATTTAATTTTTTTAAAAGGAAAAAAAAAATTTAATATCAAATAGTGACATTAACCGTTGGCACTATATTCTACTGATAGGTGTTTCGGCTGGAACCATTTCGGCTGAAATAGTCTATGTGGCAGCCAAACAAGCAAAAATCAAAACTTCTGTAAACATCTCACTTTGAAGGCCAATTTGACCTACTAAATTGAAGTTTTTTTAAAAACTAAAAATATACTTTTGTAGTTCTCAGAGTCACGATTATGATCATGTAATTTTTTTAAATTTTGATTATGAATAATATGTTATAATTTGAAAATATTACAAGTAGGTATCTTAAGATTCAGGAAGATGTCTATTCAAAAATAAGAAAACAATAGTAAATCATGTTAAAAAAAATTTAAAAAATTATGCTACACTAGAGGAGAGAGTCTTCTTCAAGAATATGTAATTTTTTTATAAAAAATATGTAGATTTGATGGAAAAAGTTTGATGGGAGAAAAAAACTATCAATTTTTGATAACTTTGACTTTGACCAGTTATAACTTCAAAAATATTAGCCAAATTTCAATTTTTCTTTTTCGGTACACTAGGTATACATGTTAACTCTAACATATTCCAAAATCAAACCAAAATATGAACATTTGCATATATTTGTTTGACGGGAAAAAAACTCTATATTTTTAATATTTTTTAAAAATTAAAAAATTCAAAAATAAATAAAACTTTCACTCAATTTTTTTAAAAAAAATTATAGACATAAACTTCATCCAATTTTACACATTTCATTAGTTTACATCATCTTCAAATTCTAAGCACAAATGCCACTTTTATTTCGTTAAAGTTGAAGACCTTAAATTCTAATATCACTTCTCCTTTATAAAAGGTGACACAGGTTTGTGCTTTTACCCTAATAGAGTGATTCAATCTGATTTAATCAATACTAATGTGCTGATAATCCATTACATACTTCAGATTGCATGATGTCTGAATATCCATAATGCTTAATCCTGTCAATGTTCAAACTACTATCATCATTGGCTAACAAAAATAATTCGAGATCACCAATTGTGATCAATATTACATGTCTTGGTATCATTGATAAGAGAAAATGAATATGTAAATGTTGTATTGGTTAAGACATGATTAGTTAAGGGTCATTCATTGTATAGACATGACCCTATTAACCCAAAGGGCATTTAGAGTCATGTCTATAAAATTAGACATGACTCGTTCCAATACTATATATATTGAAAGAGAAGATCAATGGAAAAGCATCAACTCAACATAGTTATTACCTTCCGTCTAATATATATGTATTCACCTATTACATATAATAGGAATCAATATCATTTTCTTGTTACATACATACATACATACATGTATGTATGTATGTATGTATGTATGTATGTATGTATGTATATATGTATATATGTATATATATGTGTGTGTATATATGTATATATGTATATATGTATATATGTATGTGTGTGTGTGTGTGTGTGTGTGTGTGTGTGTGTGTGTGTGTATGGATGCAAGTGATTCTTAAAAGAAGATTTCATAAGAATTTGAATTCACAGTAACTAAATTATTAGAACTAAAATTAAACTCCATCTCAAATCCAAGTTCCTTAACATTGTACAGTCGTTATGTAAGTCAAGTGTGTGTGAAGGATTCAAGGGAATCCATGTGTTTGAGAATGAAAATATCCCCCCCATTCATACTTTGTCCTTTGACATCCCTCCTAGCATTTGGGCTCTACCTAGTATGAAACTCATTAGACTTTCTATTTCTCTTAGTCAATTTTATGGAGATCACATTTAGATCATGCTAATGCAGTTTTCACAAAGTCTAAAATTAATGAATTTTGTTGACAATAATTTGGAATTCTAAAGCTTGTTGAATATGAGGAAAGCTGCTACAATTATGGGGTCAAGTATATATCTTGAGGGGAAATGGTTGGATTATGACCTTGCCAATTTGGATCTCAATGCTAGCACTTGCATCACTACAACTATAAGTGACCCTAATTTGGAAACAACTCTTCAAATATTTGAATGTATAGCATAAATTGGAAAAATAAAATGTCATGTCCTTGGAAAATGAATTAATATCAATCTATCCAAGACAATGGTCGGAAACATTCTTTATAGAATCAACGAGATCATACTTGAATACAATCAATTTAGTGTGACAGAGGAACTACTACAATGGATAGAGAATACCTTGAAGACATTATGGGTGCATGTTTATAAAGAAATTATTTTTTAAAAAAATAATTTGACTAGCCATCACAATTGTGATGGACATTTTGATGGCTAATTGTCACTCACACAACACAGTCATCGCAATTACATTGGTGAGTCCCGACGGATGAAAATTGCTTCTACATTATAGATGTCTCATTAATGTCACAATTATGACGAATGATTGGAAGCTTAAACTGCAATGTCATTCATCTCTATTACAATGGATCACCTCCTCATTGTAATTTGTGACAACAAAACTCTGGCACCCATCCGACAGGAGCCAATTCATGGTCCTGTTGAACAAGCAAAGGTTAAACCTCACAATTGCGATGACCTACCATCACAATTTGGGTCCAAATGTAGTAGTGTGGCAGTGCATCTTATAATGTCAATGAAGAGTTGCATTATGTTGATCAGTAAGGGTCTCAATATTAGCCACAATAATATCAAGTGTAGCTTGTATAGGAGATAAACTAGGGATAGTGTTATATGTTTATTGCACAAACCTGAATTGATCTAGATGTTCTTGGATTAAGTATTGAATTCAGAGAGGGTTTTGAGGGGATAATGGTGGTTGTAGATTATTTTGAGGATTTTTATTTGGCGGAGGATTATTTGGAGGTTGTTCAAGGTTAGCCATACATGTTTATAATGCAAATAAACATAGAATTACAATTTTATAGAATGTTTTTAAATCAAACTATAAAACTTTAATTTTTATTACAAAAACCTAATTTTTAAAAAGAATGAATTAAATCAGCTAAAAAAAAAAAAAAATTGAGGCTACTTGTGGTTGGATGCAAAGTGGAGTGGAATAATAGCAACCTTGTTTCGTATACCCAATTTTATTTCCTATACCTAATATTGGAGGTCATTGATGTTGGAAAGAAAATGAAAAAAAAGCGTTCGATCTTTTTTAACCTATATGCAGGTTTTGGGTATCCAATATATTAGATACTCGATATGGCTAGGTAGCTTTTTGTGTTGGCATAGGTATTAGGATTGGAAGAAAAAGAAAGAGTGAATTTCAAATCACTTTTGGACATTTTTAGACTAGTTTTTTTTACATCACTGATTTTTGGTCAACCATGATCTTGCACATACCCAAGACATGCATGTTTTAGCAAGCACACATTATCTTCATCACACGCCTTGTATCAAATTCATTAGTATTATATGATAAATCCTTCATTCCATAGTTTCCACAAACTACAATATATCATTAGTAACACATAAACTAACTATGCTAATTGCAAAAAAAAAGATTCAAAAGCAAAAAAACTAGACTAAAATAAGGAACTTAACCATTGTAATGCCTCGCCAAGGGATCCAAAGAATTTCACTAAGTTTGCCAAACAATTTTTTTTTTTAAACATGAAAGATAGACCATTTACAATATTCGCAGAAGCAATAGTAACATCCAACTGAAAGCAAACATAATATAACAAATTACATTATTTAAGAATCCCTTAACGTAGAATCACATCTAATCATAACTTATTCATCTAACATCACATCCTTACGAAATAACAAGGATACATCCAATGTTCTTAAACAATATGCAAGTTTCCTTTTCGTAATTACATTTTAGATTGCTCAATCATCCACTGTACATGTTACAAGGTATGAAAAGTTGAAAGAATAAACATCCATGTAAATAAAGTACATCATCATCTAATATTAATCCATGATGCAAGAACATAAATGAAACCACAAATCATACATCATCACATAAGATATAAACATCCATCATAAGAGATAACCATACATCATAAACATAAATAACTAAGTGCACGGTTCCTCCCAACCATTAATAGCATCATTAGACCATCGTAGATCCTAGTCATCCCTCCGTGCGTAACATTCCAAAGCACCGAAGAGATCATCGGTATTAACATAGTAGGAATGTCACTCCTAAAACATCCTACTAACAAATAAAGTAAAGCATAAGATAACATCATCTAACATATGCAAATCATCAATATAAGAAACATACCAGTAAATACATCCAACATAAGGTATATCATCTATCATAATGCTCCAAGAACATAATGAAGATAAATACCAACCAAGAATACACCAGCCACAGTGTCTTGGGTAGATCTCAAATGATAAGAGTGGAAAAAACACTACCACCTGACTGTGTGGAACCTAAGTGGTCCATTCCCACCGTGCTAAGGAGATAATCTCAAGTCCCAAATAGGCTATCAAAATCACATAACATGAAAATACTCTCTAAGTCCAGGAATCCTAAAAGTATACTAACTCAAAGGTTCCATCACACAAAATTGACATCTAATTCCCAGAGGCACACAATGACATGTAGGAAACCTACTCTGCAAACGAGAAAGTGTCATCGCATTTATCACGTACAAGTTATCTTGGCAGTTAGCTAAACTCCACGGGTCCATACTGATCTCATGTGGCCACTAGTATCCTCTCATACTGACAAAGCATACTATGGAATGCAAGGTCGCAACCATGCGTTCTCACTACTCCCATCCTAGTCTATACAAGCACTCAAGGCATGGGCGAGAACATCAAAAAAATTATCTTTTTAGATTTATTTAATCCCTATTTAGTGTGTAAATGTTATCACTTATTAACCAAACTTACAATGAGTTACCCTGGCAGCCACTTAGGGCCCCGACCTCCATTGCAAGCCACTTTTTGACACTACAAGTAGATAACCTACCCTAAGCTCATGGAATCATAAAATCACCCCAGTCCTATACAAGCGACTGGAAAGAAAATCCAAAATATAATCCATAAAAAGAATCATCAAATAACCATGATAAAAGCATCAAATATCCACAATAAGAATCATTAAATCTCCATGATAAGAATCATCAAATATCCACAATAAGAATCATCAAATCTCCATGATAAGAATCATCAAATATCCACAATAAGAATCATCAAATCTCCATGATAAGAATCATCAAATCTCCATGAGCATCTGAAAAGCATCCATAGAAAATCATGACCACAACAGTTCTCTATTGGCAACTGAAGGCATCACTGATAATCATAAATATCCATTGGTTCTCAATAACCAAAATATATCTCAAAATACATCACAATATCCATTAGTTCTCAACAAGCAACCAAGAATATCTAAAAATCATACTGATCGAAGACTCCAAAATGGTTGAGTCAAAACATGTCACAACATGACATCATCAAGATATAAATCAACATTTTAGTCCCATCATGGTGACTAGAAAGTAATCCAAGGATAACTGATTGATGACTCAAAAATGATTAGCTCAAGTGTCTCAGACACATACATCTCAGCTTCACACATAAAGACTGATGAACAATAACAATCAACAAATATAAACATTTCATAGAGCATACGATCACATTACCATGGTTGGGTTTATAAAGATCGAGACCAATAAAAATCAACATGCCATCACATCTCATAACCCTCGAGCCTCTGGTAACAACCTAGGACTGGTCAACACTAGTCAACCCAAAATCCAAAACAGATAGCATAGAGAATACACAATGCAAACACATGTTTTGGTTTACTAATATCACATGGATGAGTTAAGTGCAGAGGTTTCCAATTTTTTTTTTGCAAGTATATTTCAAGTGTATAGGATTTACCATTTGACCTACACGTCAACCCGTTTGTTTACCCTGATAGCATTATCCTTCCATTATTTAAAATAATATTCCAAGAATAACTTAAGGATAAATACTAAATCAATTGACACTTAATAAAATTATTCACTTTATTTTGCTAAGATCAATGTTACAAATTGAACGACTCTTCTTAATGTTATTTCAACTTCCAACATATATCAAAGATCATTGTTCATTAAATTATAAGAAAGCCTATTATCCATCTTTGAATAAGAAAAATATAACTTTATTAAAGTGATCAATTAAATCAATCAATTAACCTAGGTACACAATCTATGACCTATTAACATTCTAATAGTTCTCAATTAAATATTACTAAGTCTTGAGCCTTTTAATTTAATCGTTACAACTAATAACCACATAATATCTAAAGTCATTATTCAAGTCATGAGAGTATGACTTGTCAACTTCGATGTACATACCTCACAACTTTGCTAGAGGAATTGATATTAGCATATCAATAAAAACTTTATTACATAACTTGATTATTAATTAAATCTAATTAACTCTAATTAATTAATTTAATTAATAATTACATATCCATGGCAACATTCCAAACAATATCAGTTGACTAATAACTAACTATAATTTTGTAAGTTAAAAGTCAACTATAATTCAAATCTCTAATATTCATATTAATAGTTCAATAACGACTTGTTATTATTTAATAGGAAATCTATAATGACCACATTCGTCAATCTTTTCATATAAGACTCTATCGCACAACTTAATTATTAATATCATAGTTATAAAAATCAATTATAGTTCAAATCCAAAAACTAATATCTTTTACAAAACTTTAATCATAAAATAATCTCCACTAGATTAACTCTAATCGAATTTATTGATAACTATTTAAACTATTATTTATTAATAGTTTGTTAGACCCAACAAATATTAATAAATAATAACTTCATCAAAACTATTATTAATCGATTTATAGAAACTTCTATAAACCTCATTAGTTAATATTTGGCTAACTCTTAACTCCATTAAGGTATATCAATAGGTTATTTAATAATTCAAACGTATTAACCAATAACATAATAATTCAATCTTAATCCAATATCATTTTAAGTCTCTTAATTTAAATCATTATAATAATCATCATTAAACATAGTAAAAATTATCCTCTCTTTATTATTTAATATAAATTAAATAGTATTAATATACATTTAATAAAATTAATATTAAAAGTTAACCATTTTCTAATCCCTGAATATTCAAATAGCTCCATATCTCTTGCTGGTTAACAATATTTGACAAGTTATTTAAATCGACATCTCATATATAACAATTATTAACATAAACACTTATAAATTAACAATTATATATATATATATATATATATATATATATATATATATATATATATATATATATATATATTAATAAACTCTCAATAACACCATTTCAATATAATTATTTCAAATTCGAAATATTATTTATAACCAAATTGCTCATGATTCATATAACAAAAATGGTGTGTTTATAAACTAATGTTTTGCGATTTAAAGGACGGCGTGACTTTAAAGCCACTGCCACATCGTACTAGTCGTGCAGCCTCTTTAACTCCCGGTCGCAATGCAAACCTGTTGGGTAAGATACCGTCGTCAGGTGAGACAGAAGGAAAGGACGGCAGTAAAGGTGGTCGAGGGGTCGTAAGCGTCGTGCGACGGTTGATAATTCCGTCGTGGGTACCCTGTGTCCATTGCACTTGCGGCTGTAATGCCCCGCCAAGGGATCCAAAGAATTTTACTAAGTTTGCCAAACAATTTTTTTTTTTAAACATGAAAGATAAAACCATTCATAACATTTGTGGAAGCAATAGCAACAATTCAAATGAAAATAAACATAACATATATACATAACAGGCCACATTCTTTAAAGATCCCTTAACGTTGAGTTACATCTAAACTAACTAACATACATGAATCCATCTAGTACAACATCCACATGAATAATAATGATAAGTCCAATGTTCATACATTATATTTTCAAATGCGCAATCATCCACTGTACATGTCATAGGGTATGAAGGCTTAAAAGAATATACATATGTGAAATAAGGTACATCATCCTATTCCAATCCATGATACATCATCATAGAAAACATATACATCCATCATAAAGATCAAACAAAATAAACTAAGTGCACGGTTCCTCCCAACCGTAAATAGCATCATTAGACCATTGTGGATCCTAGCCATCCCTCCGTGCATAACATTCCAAAGCATCAAAGAGATCATCGGTATTAACATAGTAAGAATGTCACTCCTAAAACATCCTACTAACATGCAAAGTAAAGCATAATAAATCATCAACTAACATATGCAAAGTGAAGCAAATCATCAATATAAGAAACATAATAGTAAATACATCCATCATAAGGTATATTATCTATCATAATGCTCCAAGAACATAATGAAGAATAAATACCAACCAAGGATACTCCAACCACGGTGTCTCGAACGGATCTCAAATGATAAGAGTGAAAATACACTACCACCCGACTGCGTGAAACCTAAGTGGTCCACTCCCACCGTGCTGAGGAGATAATCTCAAGTCCCAAATAGGATATCAAAACACAAAGCATAAATCTCTAAGTCCAGGAATCTTAAAAGTATAATACTCAAAGGTTCCAACACACACAAAATTGGCATCTAATTTTCAGAGGCACATAATGACATGTAAGAAACCTACTATGCAAGCGAAAAAGTGTCATCGCAATTATCACGTACAAGTTACCCTGGCAGTTAGCTAAACTCCACGGGTCCATACTGATCTCATGCGGCCACTAGTATCCTCTTATACTGACGAGGCATACTATGGAATGCACGGTCGCAACCATGTGTTCTCACTACTCCCATCCTAGCCTATACAAGCACTCAAGGCATGGGCGAGAACATCAAAACAATTATCTTTTTAGGTTCATTTAATCCTCATTTAGTGTGTAAATGTTATCACTTATTAACCAAACTTACAATGAGTTACCCTGGCAGCCACTTAGGGCCCCGGCCCCCATTGCAAGCCACTTCCCGACACTACAAGTAGATTACCTACCCTAAGCTCATGGAATCATAAAATCACCACAGTCCTGTACAAGTGACTGTAAAGAAAATTTAGAAGATAATATAAAAAAATCATCAAATATCCATGATAAAAGCATCAAATATCCATAATAAGAATCATCAAATCTCCATGAGCATCTGAAAAAGCATCCATAGAAAATCATGACCACAACAGTTCTCTATTGGCAACTGAAGGCATCACTGATAATCATAAGTATCCATTGGTTTTCAATAACCAAAATATATCTCAAAATAAATCACAATATCCATTGGTTCTCAACAAGCAACCAAGAATATTCTCAAAATCATACTGATCGAAGACTCCAAAATGGTTGAGTCAAACATGTCACAACATGACATCATTAAGAAATAAATCCACATTTTAGTCCCATCATGGCAACTAGAAAGTAATCCAAAGATAACTGATCGATGACTCAAAAATGATTAGCTTAAGTGTATCATACACATACATCTCAGCTTCACACATGAAGACTGATGAACAATAACAATCAGTAAATACAAACATTTCATAGAGCACACGATCACATTACCATGGTTGGGCTTATAAAGATCGAGACCAAATAAGATCAACATGCCAACACATCTCATAACCTCCGAGCCTTTGGTAACCGCCTAGGACTGGTCAACACTAGTCAACCCAAAACCCAAAACAAGAAGCATATAGAATACACGATGCAAACACATGTTTTGGTTTACTAAATTCACATAGTTGAATAATGTGTAGGGGTTTCCAATTTTCTGTTTGCAAGTATACTTTCAAGTGTTTTAAGTTTCATCATTCGACCTACAAATCAACCCATTTGTTCCCCGATAGTATTATTCTTCCATTATTAAGAATTACATTCTAAGAATAACTTAAGGATAAATATTCACTAAACTGATCATCATTGACCTTAATTAAATTGTCCTTTATATTTAACCATGATCCATATTCTAATTGATGTTACTATAACTTTTCTAGGATCATTATTCGTTATATTATAAGAGGACCAATTATCATTCTTCGAATAAGAGATTATAATTTTATTTATCTCAATCCATTAACATAGTATTAACATCTTATTAGTTTTCAATTAGAAACTTAATTAAGTATTACTAAAATTTGAGTCTTTGAATTTAATCGTCACCATCATTGACAACCATACAATATCTAAAGTCATAATTCAAGTCATAAGAATAAGACCTATCAACTTCAATATAGATAATCTACAATCTCGTTAAAAGAATTATATCAAATAAATCTCTATTACATAACTTAATTATTAATTAAATCTAATTAACTCTCATTAATTGATTTAATTAATAATTGTATAGCAACGTTCTAATTAACATCAGTTGACTAATAACTAACTAGAATTTTGTAAGTTAAAAGTCAACTATAATTCAATACTAATAACTTGTTAATATTTAATGACAAGCTATATTGGGAATCTTATTATTAAATCTTTAATGATCACATACATCACTCTGCAACAATGTTCTTATTTATATTTTAATAATAACAAGTTATAATAAAACCTCAATACTAAGTATTATTATCTCAAATAAGTTTCCCCTACGTATGTTGATTCAGTTAACTGATAATCCTCCAAATTATTAACCAATTCAATTTGATTAATATCTTTTACAGTATTTCAATCATTAACTAATCTCCTTTAGAGTAACTATGTTCGTATTAGTTGATAACTATTTAAACTATTTATACTATTATTTATTAATAGTTTGTTAGACCCAACAAACATTAATAAATAATAAACTTATCACAATTATAAATAATCAATCTAGAGAACTTTTACATAGAACTTCATTAGCTAACTCTTAATACCATTAAGGTATTCAAACGTATTAACCAATAACATAATAATTCAATCTTAATCCAATATCATTTAGAGTTTCTAAATTTAAATCAACATAATATATATTATCATCTTACAATTATTTAATCAATATTAAAATCAACCATTAGACTCCATTTTCTAATTTTTCTAATAATATTTTGTCTATATAAAAGTTGTTTGAAAAAGATTCCTATCACAAACCAATAAGACTCATTATAGATTTTAACATGAATAATCTCCAAATTCTTAACATTATCATCTTCATTAAACAACTCTAAAATTGTTTAATATATATTAAATAGTATTTAATATACATTATAAAAAGTCCACTATATAAACTATATTAAAATTTATTTTCTTTTAATTTTCTCTCATCCATTTACTTAGATTGACTAATAATTAATTACACTTCTTCTACTATTAACTAATCTTAATTAAATTTGATTTAATTAGATTAGATAATAAACCATATAAAACTAATGCATATTAATAAGATTCTAATAAGGAAAGATTTCAATACTATCTTTAATTCATTCCATGCTTTGATATATTATTTTTGTGAAGTTTAAGCATAAAGAACTCTTGGTTATGGGAAATGAAGAAATATCTGTCTTTGAATAAAACAGTCCCAGTATGACGGTCATATCTCCCTAATGAACAATTGGATCGAGTTGAAATTTAAATATGTTGAAGAGGGCCAAGTTGCGCCAATTCTGACTGGAGCGATCGAATAAATTCGATCTCGATAAAAAGTTATGAATGACTGGGTTCGGGTCTATCCAAGGGGCAATGACAGGACAATTTGTGATGAATTAAAAATTTTCTGTTAAAATAATTGTTCTCTAAATTTAACCATAAAAGGGTTTGTTCATATGCATCGAAAAATATAATTGATAGAGAGATTACATCTAATCATTCGAATTTTCACCATAAAATCTCTATTTTAATTCAAAATCTTGTCTTTCTAATTTAATATAAATTCGAACCCAAACCCGATTAAAATCTAATTTCTTTCTCATTTGAAACTAGGGTTTTTCTATTGTTTTTCTTCTCATCCAAATAAAATATCTAGATTCCAATTTCAAATAGTAGATTCAATCACAGAGAGTATTCAGACACATAAAATAGATATGATGAAGACAGGAAGAGAAAGAGTGCAAAGGGAATATGAGAATATCACGAGTGCACCTGGACACTGATGCTACTTTGCCATGCCTCAGAAGTTCATAAAAAATTCTTTCCTTCTCCATCATTCGCAATTCTTCCAAGAATCCAAGCCGATTGAATCCTTCAAGTGATTAGAAGTGCTAGAATGAGCATAGAAGCAAGTAGAAAATATATGAGCATATGAATCTTCTCCCATGCATATAAGCTTTGAAGCTTCTATTTTTGCTTGTAGCTCGTGGCTTCCATTAAGCTTGTAGCTTCCATTAAGCTTTTCATTTAAGCTTCTATGAATGTCTGAATATCAAGAGCTCTCAAGAAACCTTTGGAATACTTCTTGAAACTGTTGAAAGGTGTCACTAACTAAGCATGGGTCTTTTTCAATTCTTTTTGATAAGTCATAGAATTGTAGACACCTTGTGCTTAATTGATGCACTAACCCCCGTGTTGTTGACACATGTTAATTCTCATGCAAGCTTATAACTCCAATTTACTTTTTAAATAATCTCTATTTAAATTTTATAACTTTCATTTTAATTTTTATAACTTTTATTATTATTATTTTTACTTTCAAATTTAATTATTTTATTTAATTAATTTTTTATTTAATTAAATAAAATAAATATTAAAATATCATATTAATTTTTTATTTAATTAAACCATTAATTAAATCTCTTAATTAGGCTTAATTAATAGAAAATACTCCAAAGACTCACAAAGGTAAAAATACGAAAAATCCATCATAACCAAAATACATACAAATCAAACTAAGGGGTTTATATCACGAATTACATCATCTGACGCATTCGGAGGGTACTCAACTTAGATACTTTTTCTAATTTTTTAATTAGAACAAATGGCTTAAAGGGTTGGGATTTGGACTTGAGAACTTATCTCCCCTTTCTTATCATTGAGATAATGTGATAGGGTACGCTCATCCTGACAATTCAGGGAAGTCGATACCTGGTACCTACAACTTGCATAAAAACCATGCATGTACAAGCACAATATATACTAAACTAAACAGGCAATGACAGGAAGTGGTGCATGATGTAGATCCCGACTAGCAGGTGATTACGACTCCCTTCCTTAACTACATCAGACACCATACAAAAGCAAACACACAAAGCAAACACGCACACCATACACATGCAAGTATGGGGTAAGTATCCATAAGAAAACACATACGATAATAAATCATCTTACTAATCATCATTAATAACTGAAAGCAAGTAATAATCATTATCAATAATTGCGAACACTAAAAATAATCATCATGCATACATGAAATGCAAAATCTGAGTAATCTCATCACATAATAAACTGAATCCATAGCACAATATTTGACAATCTCATAATAATGTTACTAACCATCAACATGAAACTAGCTCTAAAAGAGTTCAGCAATGATAGCAAAATGCGAACCAGGGGCAAGCACTACAGCGGCCGTAGACAGAGGGGGTACGAGGTGGGTAATCCCGCCCCCACCTCAACTAAATGATTTTATTATTGTTATTTTTTATAAACGCTTTAACAAATGCGTTTCGGATTTAATTAAAAGAATTCTCCACTACGTTTTCTTAAACAATTATATATATATATATATATATATATATATATATATATATATATATATATATATATATATATATGAGTATATGTATATATATATGTGTGTATACTCACAGTTCATTATCAAGAATACATAGCATTGTATTAAACATGTGTGTGTGTGTGTGTGTGTGTGTGTGTGTGTGTGTGTGTGTGTGTGTGTGTGTGTGTGTGTGTGTGTGTGTGTGTGTGTACCAATTTCATATGTATATAAGAAAGGAGAATATATATATCCAATTTATACAAAAAGGGCTTTCTATTTAGATGAATTAAGAACTCTTCCAAAAGGGTAATTAATTCATTAATTCTTCTAATAGATTAAAAAAAATTAAATCCCTTTCTAAATCTATTTCTCGATTTGATTCTAATTCAAACCCAAACCCGTTTCAGATCTAATTTCCTCCTCAATTGGATCTAGGGTTTTCTATTATTTTCTTCTCAACCAAATAAAATATCTAGATTCTAATTTCAAATTTCAGATTTAATCATAGAGAATATTCAGACACATAAAACAGACATGATGAAGACAGGAAGAGAAAGAGTGCAAATAAAATATGAGATTATCACGAGTGCACCTGGACACTGATGCTAATTGCCATGTCTTAGAAGTCCATAGAAAATCCCTTCCTTCTCCATCATTCGCAATTCTTCCAAGATCCAAGCCAACCGAAATTTCGACGTGACTAAAAGTGCTAGAAGAAGCGTAGAAGCATGTAGAAGTATGTGAGCATGTAGAAACATATGAGCATGGAGAAACATATGAGCATGTAAGCTTGAAGCTCCCATTTTTAAGCTTGAAGCTTGTAGCTTGTCCAAACACACTAGGAGAGCCTCTATTTAAAGGCTAAGATGCCTCTAGAGTGTCTCTAGAAACAACTAGAAGATAAGCATGACAACCAAGCATGAGTCTTCTCCAACCTTCTAGATGAGTCATAAGGTTGTAGACACCATATGCTCAAATAAAATGCTAACTCCTAAGTGTAGACAACCAGTGCATACTTAGAGTGCAAACTCCTCTGTTGTCTACATGACAACTCTCGAGAATTTGCAAACTCCTATGTGAGCAAATATTAAAATAATGCACAATCATTAATATAATATTTATTTTACTCTTTCCAATTTAATTAATTTATTTATTAAATCTCATGCACTAACTTTAATAATTCCACTTTTCAATCTTAATATATTTATATATTTTAATCACATGAAGTCTAGAATCTTTTAATAATTTTAATATAGTTTTCACTTTTAAATTTCATTTTCAAAACTTAATTGCTAAAATATTTATTAGCTTTAATAATAATATTATTTAGTCATTTATTTAAAAATGGACTCCAAATATATTATTATTAAAATAAATATTGTCACATTCCAAATTTAAACTTATAACTTTTATCTTCAAATTTAATTATTTTATTTAATTAATTTTCCAATTAATTAAATAAAATAAATATTAAACTATCATATTAATTTTTCATTACATTAAACCATTAATTAAATCTTTTAATTAAGCTTAATTAATAGAAAATACATCAAAGACTCACAAAGGTAAAAATACGAAAACCATCATAGCCAAAATCAATACAAAATCAAACCAAGGGTTAATATCATGAATTACGTTATCCAACATATTCGGAGGGTACTCAACTCAGATACTTGTTCTAATTTTTAATTAGGACAAATGGCTTAAAGGGTTGGGATTTGGACTTGAGAATTTATCTCCCCTCTCTTATCATTGAGATAATGTGATAGGGTACGCTCATCTTGGCAATTCAAGGAAGTCGATACCTAGTACCTGCAACCTGCATAAAAACCATGCATGTACAAGCACAATATATACTAAACTAAATAGACAATGGCAGGAAGTGGTGCATCGTGTAGATCCCAACTAGCAGGTGACTATGATTCCCTTCCTTAACCACATCAGACACGCCATACATAATAGCAAACACACACACCATACACATGCAAGTATGGGGTAAGTATCCATAAGAAAACACATGATAATAAATCATCTTACTAATCATCATTAATAACTGCATACACTGAAAATAATCATCATGCATACATGAAATGTAGAGTCTAAATAATCTCATCACATAATAAACTAAATTTGAAACATAATATCTGAAAGTCTCAAAACAATGCTACTAACCATCAACATAAAACTAGCCCTAAAAGAGTTCGACAATGATAACAAAAATGTAAACTAGGGGCAGGCACTACAACCATCTTATCATTTGTGTAGAAATCGTGACCAACTTCAAAGGGCTCATGTAAATACCAAGTGCACATATATCATGATCAAGTATGCAAATAATAAAATTGGGCCTCCGATGTGTGTTTCTTCCTTGACCAAGTGCATAGCTTGGTGATTAGACAATAAAACAAGAATCAGGACCTCTCCCAACTTGATGAACTTTGTAAAACTAAAGCTAGAAATATGTAAGTGTGCGATGTGTGATCTTATTAAGCCATCAATTAGGGTATTTTGAGTGAAATTTTATTGAAAACATCTAATTGGGCTATATTGTGAATTTAGACTAATATAAAGTCTAGTTAATTGACCCCTAGACTAAGTGAGGTTCATTCTAACAACCCAAATGAAAATGTGACATTCATTTTAGATTATCCAAACTAAAATGTGTAGTCAGTTTTCCAAAATAAGGTTTTTTACACCATTTAGAGTTCATTTTGTGCCTTCGAACAGTTGTAAAAGAAAATAAAGAACATAGGATGAAAAAATACAATCCTAAAGCTTAATATATAAGACACATAAAACCTAGTGTGGAGCTTTCTTAACCAAGTGCACATAACTCACATACTAAGTACACATGTATGGGTTCCAAGTGCACATATTCAACTACTAAGTACATTGAAAGACCCTCCTACTATATAGAATAAAGAACCAAGTGTGCAAGACTTCACTAGGACTTGCAAGACAAATCAAAACACCAAATTTAGTTAGCTAAACATATTTCACATCAAGATCACCAAATGTAAGTCTAGAAAAAAGAGTTAGAATGCATATCAAGACAACTACAAAACCTTAAAGAAATGAAAAATATATCTAATCCTATCGTAAAAGCCAAGTTTGAAAATCTAAAGCAAACTAAACAAGTAAAATGACCTTTCAAGTGTAGCTTCTATGTTCTCCTTTCTCCTCTAGTGTAATTGATGTGATGTTTTCTCAATAAAAGGTGCATAAAACACATGAAAGTAATATTATAATGATGTGATTTCTACTTGGATGTATGGTTAGTCAAAAGTGAGAGAAGGAGACCCAATTTATAGAGTTGAGAGCCAAATGTGGGAATAGGAAGGAGGTTGTGTGGTTTGAAAATGTGTCATAGTTGCACTCCACAAGTTAGAAATTTTTCATATTTGAGAGGTCCAAATTGGAAAATGTGTCATAATATGACACATTATGACAAGGTGAAATAAAATGTGTAGAGAAAGGTGTAAGCACAATTAGAGGAATGATGGAAGAGAATATGTAAGGAGGTGAAGGGAAATTGTAAGAGTGGAATTCAAAAAATAGGAGAGTAAAAGTATAATTAGGGGCTTGTGTAAGAGTTGTAATTTTTAATTTTAAAAATTCATTAATTCCTCCAAGTTAGAAAATTTTGAAATCAAGAATATAAAATATCCATAATTCAAGCAATGGGGACAATTAATTGGGAGAGTTTGGAGAAGAGGAAAATTAACATGATTGAATGATTAAGAGATAGGAATGAATTATGGGTTATTTATTCCCAAGGGACAAAGTAGTATATGATTGGCCACATTCACGAGTTCAATTCAAGGATAACCTCTAACCTGAATGCAGATCTAGATTAACACTTGGAAAAAATATTATAACATGATTGATTGATGATGTGTCAAGTTCATTTGGACAATGATCAATGATTTATGAAATTAATGAACTTTGTCAATATCATAAAATTGATTAGGAATCGATGGAAAATTTGGTATGAATTTAAGGTAGAATTAACTTGACTAGGCACTAAGGGACCTGACAATATCGATGATCTACTTGATGAGTAACTGAGTTGACTCGGTAAGGTTTTGATTATAATTTGATAGGGTTAGATTTGAGAATGTTTTACGAAGATTTGAAATGATGATGATGAGTCTAGAAAAGAGCCATCTAGATGTGATCAGACATTGAGGGACTCACATGGTTGGTTCAAAGGTGTTCACTATCGGTTTGAAATGATTGAAAATTTATTTGAAAGCATAAGAAGTATTCACAAATTTATTAGGGTGATCATAAATGATGAACTTGAATGACTATAAATTTATCATGGATAGATATAAGATAATTTGAATTTATCTAAAATATTCTTGAAAAGGACCAGTTTGGCCAAAATGATCAAAAGTTGTGATGTAAGAATGAAGAAATGTTAATGCGCATTAATGATGAATTTACAAGCATGAACTATTTTTAAATGTTTACAACACCATATGAACAGTAGTTCAAAAGATAAGTTATTAAAACTTTCCATAAAACCATTTCATAATATGAAGACTTTAAATTACAACATTACAATAACATATATCAAACATCTAGAACTCGTAACAACTTCTATCTCAACATCAATATCACTTTCCCTATTTTTCAATCATTGTTTCAAATCCTTTATCAAACTAGAAAAAGTTTGACCAAATAACATCAGAAATGTAAATACTTTGTGCGCACAATCAGTTTTTTCTTTTCTCTTTCAAAGTGACTCAAAACTATGATTAATAATTAGTCTTAATGATAATGACATATTCAATAAACTATTAGAATCAAGACCCATGATATCATTTATAATGAACAATGTATTTTTTTTTATAAAACTTTTATGAAAAAACTTAACAGTAAAAAATATAAAAATAAGGCATTAAATCAATACAAACAATTACTTCTATTTGTTGTGCCTTCTCTGCTCAACACCATCTTCAATCACTTCACATAATACACTCCTCAATATGAAGTTTTACCATCTCACATTCTATCTTTATTTCCTTGAATCCATATCAAAAATCTGTTTGATCTGCTTATTCTAATCAAAAGAAATTACTTTAACCATAACAATGTCTCCTCTTAATTTGACTATCTAATTCTTCACAAAGATTAAAACTTTTAACATATCAAATCTGTATTTATGTTTAAATTGCTTATTTTGATCAAAAGCAATTACTTTAACGATAACAATGTCACCTTTTAGTCTTGACTAACTCTTTCGTCAAAAAGAAAAAAATTGTAACCTTCCAAATCTACAATAATCAATCAAGATGATAATCATGTTGTAAGAACCACCATTTCATTATAAATGGATTCTAATGAACGTTTTAAAATAAAAATTCCAAATCCATGTGAACAACTTTTAAAATATTGATTCTTGCTAAAAAATGATTCTCTTCCCGTTTGGTTGCTAGAATATGAGTGGAATAGGAAAAGGAAATTAGAATATGTTTTATATTCGTTGTTTGGTAAGGTCAATCGGAATTGGGAATAGGAAGACATATTCCAATTTTGCCCCTAAAATGAGCATATGTCTATGCCAAAAAATATCTGTTATTGGAATAGGCCATTTCCATTCCCATTCTGATTTTCCATTAAAAAATTTTTATTTTTATTTTTTTTAATTTTTAATTTTTATTTTTAAAATTTTTTTTTCACTTTTTTTTTTTACTTTTTTTTTTTTTTTTAATTGTTAAATTTTTTTTTTAATTTTTTTTTATAACATTTTTTAAAATTATATCTATTTGTTTAAAAAAATGAAATTGAATTAACCAAAAAAATAATAAATAAATAAATAAATTAGGGGAAATATTTTTAAAATACAAAACTTAACCTTATTCCTATTCCATTTTTGTACAACCAAACAATGGATTAACATATTCCCAGTCGAATTCCAAGTGCACCAAACACGATTGGAATTGCCCTTTTCTATTCCCATTCCCCATTTCCATTCCCATTCCATTTTTCTATTCTAATTTTCTATTCCTATGCTGGCAACCAAACGGGGCCTTAATCTCAAGACAAATCGGTTTCCAAATTAATAATTCGTTTCTTTCATAGCCATAGAGTGATCTAAAATGTCCTCCAAATCACTTTTGGATAGGACACCAAAATCGTGAAAAGAGGTATATAGAAGAAATGATGGTTTTGCAATGTGATTGAGCCAAATTTTAATCAAGACAATGTAATATATAATTGCTAAATTGGGTTCTTTATATTATAAAATTTACCTCCATTAGCCATAAAAATCGACGTCTATTCATTTTAAAAGAATGATTTGATTTGGTTTAAATATAGTCTCTATCATTTTCACTTTCCCAAACTAAAACAATTTGTATTTCAAAGAAATCAACTTCTGTACAATAACTTTATTCAAAGTTAATCACTCAAATTAATTTCTCATAATTAATTTCTGTCAATAGTTTTGACAAAATTAAATATTTTAATTCTTTTATATAATAGTTTTAGAAGAATTTTAAATTGATATTTTTTCAAATCAATTAAACCATTTTTTTAATGAATAGTCCAATTAAATCACATTTTTCAAATAAGCTTCTTTAGAATGCATATGATATAAATGTTAATTAAATCTCTAGATATAAATGTTAATTAAATCTCTAGAGGAACCAATTTTAAAATTTAATTAGTATTGTCATATCTTCATTTCTTCATCTGTTGTTGTTCTTGTCGCTCAAAGGATAGGAAACAATTGTTGCAAAAGACTAACTTTTTTTTTTATTGATAATAAGGATATATAGTGATATTCAAAAACAATAAGTGGGTACATTGCATTTGATACAATATGAGAAGTATGGCCAATCATAGACATACCATGCCACAACCCCCTCTCCATGAAGAAACATGCTTTCTTCATGAGACACAAAAAGGCCATAAACCAAACAAAAATTGGCTAAAAGAAGCACCGTGTGTAACCTCCTAGAACCTGACCATCTCATACAAGACTAAGACCACAACACCACAATATGGTCATCATACAATAATTGACTACCCCAAGACATTGACATAGAAGAACATGACACAACCCATCAGACTAGCCTATAGGAACCACTTGGTCATGTCCTCCTAAGAGAAATTTGGAATGGAAGGCCCATTCGCACTTGCGGAAATCCCCCACCCCATGAGAAACAACTCCACTTGAGATGGGCACACAGTCCACCAAGAGGGAGGTGTCCACTCCACTCATCACACCCTATACCGTCATTAAAGTCGAGCCAATGGTTGAGATTCTCCTAGAACCTGATTTAACAAGGATCTGGCATCAGATCAAGGTACAACTTGTGGTATCCAAGGGTGAATTCGACCATTGTGAAGTCACTTTGTGTTTCCTTAGTCACATGCTAGCCCCGAGAGTACGAGCTTGAGCTTGAGAACACAACCATTCCACCAACTTCCACCATCCCTAACGAGCCATAGGTAGATGAACTACAAGGGGTTTCAATTCACCCATCCCTAACGAGCATATCATTCACTTTGCACAATGTGTAAGCATTGATAATTCATATAATTCATGAGACATGAATACCAATAATCTTGACTAAATGGTGATCTAGATGACAACCCTTTTTACATCAACTCATATAATTCATAAGACATAAATACCAAACTCGATGCAACTAAATATGCATATGACATCAATTGAATGACAAATTACATCAAAGTGTACACACTAAACTTGTTCTTAAATTCACATCATCCAAAAATCAATCAATTAACACCCAATCTTTGGACATCAATGAAAAATACTTAATATTTTATCAAATGATACATGATGTTTTATAATTAAAATTATTAGATGTTATTAAAATGATTTTTATAAATTGCATTATTTGAGGCTATTAGTAGTTTAATAACTCAAATTACCTAACTATAGTAATGACTACAAAGTTTCACAATATGACTGATTTAAGTGTCAACCAAAATTATTTTCTTTTATAATTTTCATTAAATTATGTCAAGAAAAAATTGTATTTATCATGTGGTAGGAGCTTATTATAACTATTTATTCAAATAGACCTGAATAGTTACCTATCATGGTATGATGGGAGGAAATTTCACAATATCATATGGTAGGAACTTATTATAGCTATTTGTTCAAATGGATCTGAATAGTTACCTATCACAGTATGATGGGAGAAAATTTCACAATTGAAGTGAAAACCAAGTTTGATTTCATTTATAATTTTCAGTATATGATGTCAAGAAAAATGTTTATTTGTTTATTTGTCATACGGTAGGAACTTGTCATAGCTATTTGTAGCTATTTGTTCAAATGGACTTGAATGGTTAACAGTTTCCTATTATGGTATAATGGGAGAAAATTTGGTCTCTTAAAAATAATTCTAATGACCTTATCAATAACAAGACAATTATAAACTAATCATATAAATATGATAGTCATTTATGCAAATACAAAGGTTGAGCTAGTAACAATAAGTTTATTTATTTTTTGCAAATCATAGATTAGTTATATTATGTATTTAATATTATGCATCATATTTTTTACTTGTCATCTTGATGATATTATGGAAAGTTTTACTGAACTTAGTCATTTTTCAACCGCTTAGGTATGAAATTTGGTTGTATCACACATGTTGTTTGGTCTTGTTAAATTAGGAGATGCAACTAAATTATTAGGGAGATACAAAGTAGTTATATGTAAATATGAAAACAATCAATTTGATAATTAACATTTAGAAATAACCTTGGGGCTTATGCATCTTGTCTTTAAAATAAAATTTTGTCTCTAATTCACCATGTTGGTAATAGGTAATGAGGAAATTTTCCAGAGATTTGTACCCTAGAAAGGTTGTGAGTCAATGCCACCTAGAATAGAGATTATAGGATACATTTTAGAAAAGTAACTTTTAAATCCTAACCAAGTCAAACTTGATATGATTTGGTTCAAGATTGTAAAATTGAACTTCAATGTCTATGTACATATGTAAGCAATAGCATCTATGATGGGTTGTGAACATATACTTAACTTTTAAATGGAATGCATCTATGATGGGCCCCAAACATGTACCTAACTTTTAAATGGAGTGTCACTGTCGATCATACATTGTGATTAGGGAAAGTTGGATGTAATAAAAAAATTCATGAAATAGAAATTTTGATATGCCATGACATGTTATGGATTTTTTTTTGAAAATTATCATCAATTATTGTTTAAAGTAGATTGATTGTCTTCTTAAATTAAAGAGATAAATGTTATGGACAAGCATAATTCATGGTTTTTTGTTTAATTATATTAATACAATATTGTTAAAAAAAGTAATATTTTGATGCACAACTTTGGAGGTCATAACTTTTGAATCAAATTTTTTAAGGTGGTTGCATTAAGAATTAAATGATTTATCAATTTAGTTCTACTCTATTGGTGACCAAAAAAACTTATTTTTGAAAACAAGAGAGATCATCTAGACCATCAAAATTAGCATTTAGTTTTATGTCTTTTTTTTTAAAATTTGTGTTTGTGATCATGTCGAAATCATGCTTTTCATTACTTTAATTTTCAACATTAGTTGGCAATTTGTCTTCTCTAGATAGAGGGTATCTCCAATGAAAAATGAGCTTTCTAAAAAGTTATTTAAAAAAAAAAAATCCAATATGACAAAATTCTAATATTGTGAAAATCTTTCGAAAAAGGAATATAACTTTTAAATGGAATCCATCTATGATGTGCCCCAAACATGTAGCTAACTTTTAATTGGAGCGTCATTGTCGACCATTCACCATGACTAGGGAAAGTTGGATGTAATACAAAAAATCATGAAATAGAAATTTTGATATGCCATGACATGTTATGGATTTTGTTTTGAAAATTATCATCAATTATTGTTTAAAGTAGACTAATTGTCTTCTTAAATTAAATTAAAGAGAAAAATGTTATAAACAGGAATAATTCATGATTTGTTGTTTAAAAGTAATATTTTGATGCACAACTTTGGAGGTCATAACTTTATGTTATGGATTTTTTTATGAAAATTATCATCAATTATTTTTTAAAGTAGATTAATTGTTTTCTTAAATTAAAGAGATAAATGTTATGAACAAGCATAACTCATGGTTTGTTGTTTAATTATATTAATATATTATTGTTATTAAAACAAGTAATATTTTGATGCACAACTTTGGAGGTCATAACTTTTGAATCAAATTTAAGTTTTAATGTCTAGATTAATTGTCTTCTTAAATTAAAGAGATAAATGTTATGAACAAGCATAATTCATGGTTTGTTGTTTAATTATATTAATATATTATTGTTACACAAGTAATTCTTTGATGTACAACTTTGGAGTCATAACTTTTGAATCACATTTAAGTTTTAAAGTAGACTAATTGTCTTCTTAAATTAAAGAGATAAATGTTATGAACAAGCATAATTCATGATTTTTTGTTTAATTATATTAATATATTATTGTTAAATCAAGTAATATTTTGATGCACAACTTTCTAGGTCATAACTTTTGAATCAAATTTAAGTTTCCAATGAAATTGCTAAGGTGGTTGCATTAAGATTCAAATGATTTATCAATTTAGTTCTATCCTATTGGTGATGGGAAAAAAATATTTTTGAAAAACAAGAGAGATCATCTAGACCATCAAAACTGCCATTTAGTTTTATTTCTCTTTTTTTTTTCAAAACTTGTCTTTGTGATATCATCAAAATCATGCTTTTCATTGCTTTTAATTTTTAAGATTAGTTAGCAATTTGTGTAAAAAAAAATTATACAATCAATAGATGGAAAAAAAAAATAGAGTTCTAAGAACTATGTTTTACTTGTACATTTCATCTTATGATGTATTAATGTGAAGAGATAGTCATGTGTTGCAACATATTTATAAATTAGATAAATATGAAATAGAAAAAATAGGTTGTATAATGTATATTCTAGCGTGGTAATTTTGGTTTTACAGCTCTAAGAAAAATTGTTATAAAACAATTTTGATCAATTATGATTAAGCTTATATAGCTATTATTTTAGGTAATGGGTCAAAGCCTTTTGTTATATAGCTCTTTTTTTTAAAGATAATAGGCTGAATTCAAACCCAGACTTCCTGGATGAGAAGCTCACAATTTAGTGTTGTTTTGTTGCCTGCTTATATAGCTATTATTATTTCATTAAATATTCAATTCAATTCAATTAAGATTAATTTTATAGATATTTCCTTACTTGTGATTAAATTACAGTTCTGATTTAATTCTAACTCTATTTGAACACTAAAATTTGGATTATTTACCTTTTTCAACAATCTCTTTTTTTAACATTTTGAATATTTGGGATTCATTGTTATACTGTTAATGATTATTGCAATGGCCAGTGACTTCCATCAGTTCTTTACATTAAATATCTTCATCACATACGATTCCACTGACATACTCAAAGTTAAATCTGTACAACCCAATTTATAATGAGCATCACATTCTTCTCTATACGCTAATTAAGAGATGTTAAGAGATGTCATCAGAAGAAAATATGGCAGGTGATGTGCAAAAGGTATAAGCAAATAAAACATTATCAGAAATTTCTAGTTCAACGCACGGGCTCAATACAGTGCCGTGTGTATTCAATCACTGATATCGATTGGATATTGGATATTAATCGGGAATCGATTGGTTTGACATAACAAAATACAAGAATACAAACAACAAAACATATTAAAAAACATACCCAATCAAATCCAAAAATACACAATCAAATCTAGAAATGTACATAGCAATGGATATTATGCGCTTAAAAATGGATATTATGCGATTAAAAATAAAAAGCAAGGTGACTTCAAACATGTAAAATGGCGTTAGAAGAATCGGCAATATCCAATGCCACGTTGCAAAGTATTTTTATTAAAATAAAATAGAGAACCACAGGATTGTACATCTACTTGGAACCACATTTAAGACAACCACTCTACCAAGACTTTAAATTCAAATTCAACCACCTTAGTATAGGAATATATATTAGGTAAATTCCATCTTCTATTTTTGTGTCTAATACATGCATAATAAAGGGAAAGTTCCACACTAACACACAACGCATAACGAAATATTAACACAATAACAAGATCGGTCAAATAACATTTACATCCATTAAAAAACCATGAACCATAGGGATGAATGTATGAATTTGATTGAAATTAAGCTGTCAATAACTGAAATTTCCTCAGTTCTAGGTTTAAATATCTTGATCACCAAACCACTAATCATAGTCACCTCCAATTCCATTAAAACAAATTCTTAAAATTGATTACAAGATGGATACTAAAATATTCAGTCCACATAAAGACTTATACAATAATGAACAAGCCATATCTTTTAAGCTTATGGCATAAAGGGGCAATAACTTCAGCAAAATACTTTGTATGCTTTAATTTACAACAACCACATTCCAGAGAAATAAGGAAAAAAAGAGAACATACAAGGAATACAGAGAACAAAATTTATTTAGAGAGGAATATTTGTTGAAACTTTCAGAAAAGAGGAGAGACGGTTTATATAAATAACGAACAAGTCAGCTCTTTTAAGCTTAAGACATAAAGGGTTCCAAATAACTATACTACTAAACTGAACACAAATTCACAAATTTCAATGTACGTACGTTAGTAAATGGAAATAAATTAGCAAAATACTTCGTATCCTTTAATTTACAACAACAACGGCAATTTTATAAACTTTTCCAGAGAAATAAGGAATAAACGATAACAACATTCAAGAACAACAGAGAACAACATTTATTTAGAGAGGAATAACCGCAGAGAACAACATTTATTTGAAGAAAGGAATATTGGTTGAAACTTTCAGAAGAGAGTAGAGACAGTTTAGACTGCACTAATCAAATTAGTTAACAAGAAAGTGCTCTACGAACTTTGAAAAATACCAGAAAGAATGCCTTCCTAAGTATAATACGAATATGCAACATTGTGCAGTAAATAAACAGTTCAACCCCACCTCCCCCCCAACAAAAAGAAATAGGGGAACATAGGAAAGCCTGATCAAAATCGATGCAATTACTATTCATTATTCAATGTTGTAGTTGCAAACTTATCGATAAAGCAACAACTTGGCCAAGGCAAACATAGACTATGCTGTCAAATTGAAAGAAATGTCTCCAAGGTAAAAAAACACATCAAACTACATCAAACTGCATAAGGTTCAGCGAGAAAAACATTAAAAAATCTAAATACTTGAGGAAATTAGTAGCACCCCAGGAGTGGTAAAAATCGTGGCAAAACAAAACATTGATAAAAGGCTACAACCCCATTTATTAAACTCGAGAGGAAAAATTAGAGGCAAAACGGTCTAGTCAATTTAGAAATGGATGATGTCGTGTAGTAAATATGATTGAATGATCATGCAGATACAACAGAGACAAGTGATACATACCCCAAATCTAACATCTTTACAAAGTAAATTCTTTTGGATCAAGAAAATAGAAAAGTGGAAGCACACTCCATCTAGGAGTCGATGATGAGTAATGTGCATTATGCATTAATGAAGCTATGTCGGAGTTCTTGAAGAGAGGGGAGATTGATTCTTCGTACTTTTATTTGAAAATTCATAGAGACAGGCACACAATATGAACTGAAATACGACTTATATCAAATACTCATCAGAAAAAATAAATCAGTATTTACGAGAAATAGGAAGAATACTATTGTTTTGAAAGTGCAAAATAAATTATGTTATCGCACAATAATTAAAAACTACATAGCATCAGATTATATATTTACTGCAATGTAACATAAAAAGACCGCTGCCACCTAAACAAAGAATCCATACAACATGCATTATACGATGGGAAAAAATAAAAACAGAGAATTTGAACATGGGGAAAAACATAATTAAGAATTCGTTTGCATAAACTAGCAAGTATATATACTCATTACGAATTGAAAGAAAATACGAGTGTTATAAAACAAGAAAACAACTCCCAATCGTATTGATTAGCAGTTGTAGCTTGCCAAATCATTCCAACGCATAACATATAATGCAAAATAGCTTTTTCAGAAAATGTGTTTGGCCATGTGTTCCAGAGTTTCGAACAAGCAACAAACCAAATTCGCTCTAAACCAAAAAAGCAAAATGATTAGATCAGGTGGTAATGTGACAATATCATTCTTCAGTTTGTTGCACCTTTCCTTCCAACGACCTTCTTATATGAAGCATATTCCTTCTCGACTCGCACTTTGGTCGCCTTCAACTCCTGAAACAATGGATGAGTAATTTCCTTGACGAACACCTGAAGAAGTGAACTCCTTTCTACGAGTGCACTTGCAAATATGGTCAAATCCAACACTTGTTGATTACCTTCACGCTCTGAACTCTGCACCCTCCACTCAAATTTGGCCATAAATGAATCTACAAGAAGATTAAGTTCGGCTAGGGAAATAAGCTTGCCATCGTTTTTCTTGGGGGTCTGAGAAAGAAACTCTTCATACTGCTTCTCATGTTTTTGCGTACAATAATCTAGAGTCTTCTTAATGCGCTCAAGGGTTGTCTTATAGATTTGTACTACTGTTAACTCGGCACTAGCAACTTGTTGGGAACCATTCAATGTTGCAAGTATACGATCTTGGGCTCCTATTCGTAAAAGCATATAATTCTCTTTCCCAAAAATGTCTATAACCTCCTCTTCTTTTGCTAAGATTATAGCTAGCGACACCATTATTTGTTCAGTGGATGTTATATGTAGATCTAATAATGTGGTGTATATATATCATGGAGCTCATTCCTTAGATCTGTTAGAATCCTCTTGGGAAAAGAAACAAACGTCCTCTGCTTCAACCCCTCATTTTCTCCAGCCAATTTTTTAATCTTACACTCCTCTGAAACTTTCGCCTCTCGCGAAATTGCAGCCGGAATGTCATGAAGCTCATCACGTGCTAGTTCTCTGGTCTTTCTCTCTGACGAACATTTCTTCATTTGTGAAGCCATCACTTGTGTTTGAAAATCCGTAGAGAAAATCAATCTCTCTAGTTTATGATCGTCTCAGATGAGGGCCACATAATTACGTGACTTTGGAGTCTACATTGCCGCCACGTTATCACCTACTCGCCACCATCTCTGCAACGCGCGCTTGCCAATAAAATGGAGTACGTAACATATTAAATCATGAAATCAACTATCTTTATGCTGCAGCAAATTTCGATGTGATGGGAAAGCTTAACCCAAAGTCGAGAAGCATTAAATTGAGAGGTAATCAGTAGTACCTTTACTTGTATTCGCATGCGGTTAAATCAGTATTTTATATAATTATCAGAACAAGGACGAAACTAGTGCTGTCATTAGATTTCTAATTGGAACTTTACTAATGTAAGCTCCCAAGAAATCTGATAATTCAATTGACACGTATCAATGGTTCGTATCTTGTACAAGTTTCCAGTTACAGCTTTCATCTCTCACAATCCGCGTGTCAAGGGCATTAACTGCGACAATAAACCCATATCTGTAGTCCCAGATTTTCTGATGAACCAAATGCATTATGCGAGAATCAAAGCTGAGAATGAAATGACTATAAATCTTTCAAAGATCAGTTGAGTATACAGCTCATTCGCCTCGAACGAAACATCCCAATTCATTTGCAAATTCATTCTGTCAGAACTAATGTTTTCAGTGGCATGTCAAATTTAAAGTTCGAAAATGTTTTATTTTTAAAATAATTTTCTGACTTTTTTTTTAATAAATTAGCTGGTTCGAATTTAGCTGGAGTTTTCATTGATTTTTCCATTCAAAAAATACCGGAAGAAATTGTAGACTCTTCGTTGTTGTCTCCGTACGAGCAGAAAATCTCCAATATCTACATTTTCAGTAGCAAACAATCCTCTACCGAGCGCTACTGATTTTTCAATCAGCACCGATCCAATATAATTGCTTAATTCTTCGTACCTGCGTGCAATATCAAATGCATATTTTCCCTGCGTAATCTGGGTTTAGCAGGGCCATCTTTTTCGACCACCGGTGCTTTTGCGATTGGTTTTCCATGGAATAATTTTATCTATTTTAATAGTGAGTGAATGGTGGGAGAGACTCGCTAAAGGATTTTTTTTGTGATTGACGGTTTTTTTTGAAAAAAATTGTTTTAATGGTTCACCTACGTTACCTGGAATTGAATTTAGTTAAATTTGCAGTTAAATGTTTCATAAAATTTAATTTGGGTTGGTTTACATAAAAAGATTAACTAAACAAGAGCTTTGTAGTCCCGCCTTGTGTAATAAAGGAGAAATATGGACCATTTAAATAGTTGTTTGAATAGGAGAAAATTGATAAAATATTTGTCTAACAATAAAAATTAAAGTGGTAAATAAAATTTGAAAATTTGAAAAGTGATAATTAAAATTTCAATATTGAATATTGTGTTGAATAAAAGGAATTATTGTAGAAGACAAAATTTTATAGTCAATAGCTAAATTTAGGAACAAAAATTACAAATGTTAAAGCATATCTTGTATATAACATTATATTTTGGCATAATATTCTAAAAAATTGTGAGTACTTGTAATGTTTAAAGTGATACATTCTAATTATTTTTAACATAAGATTCTTTCATAGATAATAATTTTTTATTTAAATTATTTAAACATTATTTAAATAGTAATAGTAATAAAAAAAAAATTAAGTTAAAATAATGTAATGTAAAAAATCTATTATACTTATTATGTTATAATAATTTGACATTTCAATAACAAAATCAATAAGTTGCATTTTTTAAAAAAAAAAGAATTTTCTATCTAACGTTCATTCTAAGATTCATTACTCCCATGTTCTTATGTTTTAAAATTTAAAATATTTTTGATTAACTAATTTAAGTTGTAAGTTAAATTTTTTGTTTAATATAAGAAAAAAAAATCAACTTTTAAATTTTTTAACTTTCCACAAATGATGAGCTAAAAGTTATTATTCGTGTTTAAGGCTCTTGTCTTTATAAACAATTAATTTTAACGTTAATATTTCTTTAGAAATTAATCTACATAACAAAAAATTAATTATATTATAATTTAAAATGTATTTAAAATATTTTTAATAGAAATATTATATAATTTAAATTATATATTTGGTAATTAAAATTTTGACATTTTAAACATATATATTATAGTTAATGCATTTAACCAATCATTCTTGACACAAAAACTTTAATTTACGACAATAATTAAGACAAATATTTAATATAAAAATCAATCTAAGTTATAATTAAATCAAGTTTTTTAATTATATGAATAAATTAAAATATGAATAATTTTTTTCATCATTTAAAAGAAAATTATATAGAATTTTTATCATTTTTATTTCTTTAAAAATATTTTAATATTACTTCATTTATAAGAAATAATTCAAATTTATACAAAAGAAGTTATTAAAATATAGTATAAATTACTAAATTTTTGTACTTGAATTGAAGTTACAAAGTACTTTTAAAAAACATAAATATCTACTCATCGAGATTAGAATACTATTTTATTTTCCATGAATGCTGGTGTGTGCCCAAGTGCATTTTTTAACTCTAAAATAATATTTTGTACCGTATGAATTATTTTCATTTCAAAATAACAACTAATTCAATCTATACTCTATAAACTTGTAGAGCAAGGTGTCCACAGAGCTACATACTACGTAAACCAACATTCCTCCATGCACTTCTGCATGCTTAGTCTTTGATCTGCCAAATACAATTTTTTAGCAGACGTGTAGCACTTCCATGAAATTTACTTACAGGGAGCTTACCATTCTATTTTGTTTTGTTTCATGTATCCTGGACCTCCCACTAAGTCTCTTCTGTGTAGTGCCCTGCACTTATCTGCTTTTGCTGCTACTCAGAGTGCCCTCTGTGTTGATAATGATCCTAAAGCCATCTATGTTATTCACATGGCTTGAAGAAGCCATAGACAACCTACACACTTAGCTTCTAGCTTCTAGTTGATGTCATTTACATAGTTTGAAGAAGCCGTCTACTCAATTGTGTGTAGCTCTCTGAGAAAAACTTCCCATGCAACTTGTATGTGATATTACAATAGTAGATTTTTTTCCAAATCGGCTGATTATTTTCAGAGTGGTGACTTCAAGTATGACCGGTTCGAGGTTATCTTGTCATCTTCACATTTACAATTGGATAATATTGTCAATTACCGTAGTTTGAAGATTGCTTCCTATAATATGAACTTATTTTTGGCACTTTGAAATGGGGTTGTAAATTTTTCCTCAGGATTCTGTAACCTGTTCTAATTCAAGTTTTTATCTGTATGGTCTTTTTTAGGTTTTACTTCCAACTGTATCACTACTTCCAAGGCATCACTTGATAGATCTCATGCAATTACAATTAAGGCAGTTATATTATCGAGCTTCTCTCTAAAAAATAAGATCTTAGAAGCATTTTTGTGGCAGACACCGGCCCTAGAAAACCACATAAATGCAAGATTGTGCTAGTTGCCGAATTTGGATTAAAAAACCCATAATTGGTACCTAATCCATAGCCAGAAGAAGAGAAAAAATTAAGGGTTGAAATTCTGGTTTTTGCAGGTGTAGAGCCAAAATGGGAGCTCATTATCTGTGCTGAGAACATGCTAGGGACGAGATTAATTCCATCTGCATGATTTTCAATCATTGTTTTCTTCAATTATTATTGGTTTCAATCTATTGACTCTGTATGCAGCAGAGAGCAATTGTTTTTTTTTAAATCTCAATCTAAATATGAAAATAGCTTAGCTATCTATCCCGCTAACTTTTCTTTTTCTGGTGCCTTTGCCACAATTATTGTTTTCAGTCTAACCACTGGATCTCTTCAGCTCAATTTGTTGTTGGAAATAGATAAATTGTTTCTCTGCACTTGCCCCTCCTATGCCTTTGGCGTAATTTCCAAAAAAGAGTTAATAGATTTAGAGAGACTATTTAAGAAGAAAGAGACGATTGAGCAAAGAATGAGATGAGTTTAGTTAGGGTTTTATACAATAGACTTGAACTACATAAAACAATGATGGAAACAATTATATATTAGTGTTTGATGAGTTATATATTAGTGTTTGATGAGTTAATTCGTCACATAAAAAAATGAAGAAATAATTCGGCACAGTACGGTGTGAAAAAGGAAAGAATTTAATGTTGTTAATTATTGTTAGTTGGACAGCTGTTATTTCTGACCCGGAAATAGCAGTTGTATTTATGGGTAGCTTGGACAGCTGTTCGCCCTTATCTATGTATAGCAGCACTATTTATGGGTAGTTTGGACAGCTGTTTGTCCACTTGCCAAGAATTAGTAAATGGTTATTATTTACTAATTTTAGAGATTCCCTTTTGGACACCTTGCAACCAATTCTATTATTGGCTGTTGAGTTGTCTTAATCTCAGCCGTTGGTTTGATTTAATCTCGGCCATTGGTTTACCAACGAGAGTAGTATAAAAAGGGGTCTAGGGGGCATTTGGAGAGAAAGGAAGAAGTTTTGGAAAAATGTTTGCAGTGTTAGCAAACAGTCTTGCAGTGTTAGCAAGGGCGCAGTGTTAGCGCGAGAATTGCAATGGGGAATATTAGCGGGATAAATTAGGAGGTTGTCGGAGTTCTGCCAGTGAGAGGCAAGGAATTTTGTATCTCTTGATTTGCTGAAGTTTAATATAATTCCTCATCTGTAGAACTGGTTTTCCCTTAGGGGTTTTTCCAGGGACAATTTGTCTGAATATATTGTGTTCATTGTGTTGTTCATTTCTTTCCGTATTATAAGTGAAATTGCAGTTGTGTTATTTTTCAATATTAGCTGGGAATTTGTTTCCAGCAGTTTAATAATCATTTATGATAGGAGATTAATAATCAGTGACTGCAATAGTTTGATTTTTCACATGGTATCAGAGCATTGTTAAGGGTAGAAGAGTTTTTCCCTAGGAAAGAAATTTTGATCTCTTTAGATTTATTATTGGTTTAAACCCTTGAGATGGCTTCAACTGGTTTGAGAGATCAGGATAGATTGGATGGTGCTTCAAATTTTAGTGTCTAGAAGGCCAGAATTTCTTTATTGTTGGAAGAGAATGGTATCAAAGATTATGCTACCAGTGGTGTACCTGTACCAACGGATGCAACACAGCTTGCAGCATATAGGAAGGACGATGCCAAAGCGAGGAGGATTATCCTTGATGGTGTCAAGGATCATATTGTTCCACATATCTCGGAGCTAGATACAGCAAAGAAGATGTGGGACACCATTCTAAATCTGTACCAGAATGCTACCACCAATAGGAAGTTGATTCTCAGAGAGAAGCTAAAGAATACCCGAACGAATCAAGGAGAAGACGTCACAAGTTACCTCACCAGGCTCAGACTTGTCAAGGATGAGTTAGCAGCTGTTGGAGATAGCCCTAGTGATGATGAGCTAGTGAGAATAGCCCTAAATGGGTTTACTAAACAATGGAGTGTCTTTGTTCAAGTTGTCAGTGGACGAGATACCTTACCGAGTTGGGATCGACTATGGACTGATTTCACTCAGGAGGAGTTTAGACTAAGTCTTGTCAATGGGGCCAACAAGAGTTAGAAAAATGAGGTGGAACAAGAGAACGTTGCCCTAGCGGGTAAAGGGAAAGCAAAGAAGGGATCTAGCAAAGGATCAAATTCACAAAGTGAAAAGAAGAAGAAGGACCTTTCTAAGGTCAAGTGCTTTGGATGTCACAAGTTTGGCCACTATGTCAGTGATTGCCCAGAGAGGAAAAAGGGTAAGAAGCAGGTGGTAGCTTCAGCAAGTGCAGAAGAACTCTCCAGCAGAATGGAAGATGAGTTTGCACTCATAGCTTGTATGGTTAGCTCAACCTCACAGTGTGTTTGGTATATAGATAGTGGGGCATCATTTCATATGACAGGAGTTAGAAAGTACTTCTCTAGTTACAAGGAGGATGACACCAACATCCAGATTTCTATGGGAAACTTGTCCAAACTCAACCCTGTTGGGAAAGGGACTGTTCAATTTCAGAGGGAGAATGGAAAGGTAATTCCTCTTCATGATGTGTTATATGTGCCAGGCTTAGGTATGAATTTGATTTCTGTATCTGTTCTTCAGGATCGGGGGTATAATGTACTCTTTAGAGGGACACATGTGTTGATTAAGCACAAGGATTGGAAATCACCCATAACTATTGGAGTTAGGAGTGGTCGCCTTTATAGATTGTAGTTTGATACTCCTAAGGCACTTATGAGCAACAGTAATCCTAGAGATCTTGGAGAGCTATGGCATAGGAGGATGGGCCATATTCATCATGGAGCACTTAGATTGCTTTGTGAGACCGTGACAGGTGTTCCAGAGGTGAGCACAGAGCATGACGATGTATGTAAGGGATGTGTGTTGGGGAAGTTTGTGAAAGCATCTTTTCCAAGGAGTGACACCAGATCTAAGGGTGTTCTTGATCTAGTACATTTAGATATTTGTGGACCAATGTCGACGAAATCTCTCAAAGGATATGAGTACTATGTTACTTTTATTGATGATTTCTCTAGAAAGACCTAGATATACTTCTTGAAGACTAAGGATGAGGTTTTCAGTTGATTCCAAGAGTTCAAGGCTCTGGTGGAGAACTCGACAGGAAAGAAGATAAAGGTTCTTCGGTCAGACAATGGAGGCGAGTACAAAGGAAATGTCTTCCAGGAGTTCTACACCAGAGAAGGAATCAAGAGAGAATGGACTGTTCCTTACAATCCACAGCAGAATGGAGTTGCTGAGAGGAAGAACCATTCTATATCGGAGGCAGTAAGAGCTATGCTACATGACCAGGACATGCCCCGTTACTTATGGGCAGAGGCGTGTAATACAACAGTCTACATTCAGAATAGAGTTCCACACAAGGTGCTAGGAAAGATGACACCAAAGGAGGCTTTCATAGGGAAGAAGCCAGATGTTAGTCACTTCAGGATATTTGGGAGTTTGGCATATTGTCATATTCCTGGAGATACACATACAAAGTTAGATCAGACAGCAGAGAGGGGGTACTTTGTTGGGTACAGTGAGACCTCAAAGGCATATAGGATTTTCATTCTGGGGACTAAAAGAATTATTTTCAGATGGGATGTCAAGTTCATGGAGGACAAGGCATTCAGGAGATCTAGAGATTTGCCAGCAGATGATCAGAGTGAGCAGCCAACAGAAGCTCCAAGACCAAGTCAAGGGCAGCAAAGCTCAAGTATAGTTACCAGTATGAATGTAGACTCAGTTAGTGAATATTCACAGAGTATGGAGCAACAGGTGCAATAGGAAATGCATCTAGAAGACTTAGAGGTTGACATTTCATCCTCTACAGTTGGCAGCAGGAACCATCTGGTTCCAGATACATAAAGGGATACTCAGGAGTTTGTGGGAGCTCCTAGGAAGAGTACTAGACAGCGAAGACAACCAGCCAAGTTCAATGACTATGTGGCATTAGTTAGTTAGTTGGTAGATAGTGAGCCTTCTAGCTATCAAGAAGCTGCAGAACATCAGGTATGGCGAGATGCTATGGTTGAGGAATATTCTTCAATAATGCAGAATGATGTGTGGGAGGTAGTACCTAGAGTAACAGATAGGGCTGTAGTTGGATCACGCTGGATCTATAAGATAAAGCATGGTGCAGATGGTAGCATCGAGAAATACAAGGCTAGGTTCGTGGCAAAGGGGTTCTCTCAGAAGGAGGGAATAGACTATGAGGAGACATTTGCTCCAGTTGCCAGGCATACTTCTATACGAGCTGTAATCTCACTTGCAGCGCAGATGGGATGGCAAATCCATCAAATGGATGTCAAGACAACATTCCTCAATGGTGAGTTGAAGGAGGAGGTATACATAAAACAACTAGAAGGCTTTGTAGCACACAGCAAAGAGACCCACGTGTGCAGATTGAAGAAAGCATTGTACGGACTCAAGCAGGCTCCTAGAGCGTGGTATGAGCGCATTGATACATACTTGCAAAAAATGGGCTTTGTGAAGAGTGAAGCAGATGCTAACCTCTACTACGTGATGGTTAGGGGTGAGATTCTCATTCTTGTTCTTTATGTGGATGACCTATTTCTTATAGGTTCACTAGGGCTCATAGTGGATTGCAAGAGGAACCTTGCAGAAGAGTTTGAGATGAAGGATTTAGGACTTATGCACTACTTTCTAGGCATGGAAGTGTGGCAGACAGATGGGGAGATTTTCCTTGGTCAAGGGAAATATTGCATTGAAATCTTGAAGAAATTTGGGATGGAGGATTGCAAAGCCATGTCTACACACATGATCACGAATTGGAGGAAGGTAGATACATCTAAGGAGAAAGATTTAGATCCCACTTTATATAGACAGTTGATTGGTTCGCTTATGTATTTGGTTAACACTAGGCCAGATATAGCATTTGCAGTAAACTCTCTTAGTTAGTTCATGGTTGAACCAAAGAGAATGCATTGGATAGCGGCTAAGCATGTGCTACGTTACTTGCGTGGTACAGTCGAGTGTGGGATCAAATATGTTCGAGGTGAAGGTATCAGGTTGATAGGCTATACTGATGCAGATTGGGTAGGAAGTACAACGAACAAAAGGAGCACTTCAGGGTGTTGTTTCAGCTTGGGATCAGGAGTTGTATCTTGGTTCAGCAGGAAGTAGAAGTCTGTGGCTCTAAGTTCAGCAGAAGTAGAATACATAGCAGCTAGCATGGCGATATGTGAAGCTATATGGCTTCGGAAGTTGTTAGTAGCCTTGTTTGGTCAGAAGGTTGAGACTACTGTGATACATTGTGACAATCAGAGTTGCATCAAGTTGTCTGAGAATCCAGTGTTTCATGATAGGTCTAAACATATAGATATCAGATATCACTTCATCAGAGATTCTGTACAAAGGGGATTTGTTCGACTACAATACATACCTACAGATGAGCAGGTAGCAGACATTCTGACGAAGGCTTTGGGAAAGGCCAAATTTATCTTCTTCAGAGATAAGATGGGTGTCATGCAGAACAGCTTCCTCACTAAGAGGGAGTGTTAATTATTGTTAGTTGGACAGTTGTTATTTCTGACCCGAAAATAGTAGTTGTATTTATGGGTAGCTTGGACAGCTGTTCGTCCTTATCTATGTATAGCAGCACTATTTATGGGTAGTTTGGACAGCTGTTTGTCCACTTGCCAAGAATTAGTAAATGGTTATTATTTACTAATTTTAGAGATTCCTTTTTGGACACCTTGCAACCAATTCTATTATTGGCTGTTGAGTTGTCTTAATCTCAGCCGTTGGTTTGATTTAATCTCGGTCGTTGGTTTACCAATGAGAGTAGTATAAAAAGGGGTCTAGGGGGCATTTGGAGAGAAAGGAAGAAGTTTTGGAAAAACGTTTGCAGTGTTAGCAAACAGTCTTGCAGTGTTAGCAAGGGCGCAGTGTTAGCGCGAGAATAGCAGTGGGGAATATCAGCGGGATAAATTAGGAGGTTGTCGGAGTTCTGCCAGTGAGAGGCAAGGAATTTTGTATCTCTTGATTTGCTGAAGTTTAATATAATTCCTCATCTGTAGAACTGGTTTTCCCTTAGGGGTTTTTCCAGGGAAAATTTGTCCAAAAATATTGTGTTCATTGTGTTGTTCATTTCTTTCCGTATTATAAGTGAAATTGCAAGTGTGTTATTTTTCAATATTAGCTGGGAATTTGTTTTCAGCAGTTTAATAATCATTTATGATAGGAGATTAATAATCAGTGACTGCAATAGTTTGATTTTTCACAAATGTTACAGTATCACTGCTCATTTTATTCGTTAAAATTTATTTATGGAGTGAGTTGTTCACTGATAGAGAAGTATTTTTGTGAATTGTAACTACTAGATGATTTTTTTAGCGAAAATTGTAGATACGTTCTGCAGCTTGAGGTGTTCCTCATTAGAAGCTGAATTGATTCTTTACTAGAGTCTAGATGGCTAAGATGACTTTTAATATCATATGCCCAGACTTGATATTGGACCAGATTCTTTAAACAAATTAATTGCGTGGATCAATTTACTCATTTTCTTTTCCTGGACTTGATTTTTGCTTGGAAGCATTAGGTCATATTGAGCAAGGCCTCAAGGCGTGGATTCTTTAAAACAAATCATGGAGCACCTAGACGGTGAGGATGAAGGTTGTGGGACACTTTGTGGGTTAAATTCAGACAAGTCATGTAGAAAAGCCACAGATTCTTTGATAGAGGAAGGCAATGGAAATTCAGATGGTAATAAGGCGGTACGGTAATAAGGCGCCAAAGTGAGTAAGATTTGAAGATCAGTAAAGATAATAGAGAATTTAGTTCTCATAACTTTGATGAACCTACATGCTATATTTCGATGGGGATTGGGGAAGGTGAAATTTGTAAACAAGAAATTGAAGCTGAATGTTGCAGTAGAATGTTGCCAGAACATTTAATGCAGGATAAATTGGTTGAAAGGTTATGTGAAAATTTGGGGGCAGAAAATGAAAAGGAATGTGGTGAAATGGATGGCACCTCAAATATTACCACAAAAGAGAACAAAGTTGTAAATGGTTTTCCTCTAAGCAAACACTAAATCGATGGGTGGAAAAAATTGATTAAAATGAATCGATGTACTGAAAACCTCAAATTTTAGTTAAAATTTGCAGTGTGTCGGCCTTTCAGAGGGCATCAAAATGTGAGAAATGTGTTATGAAAACTCTTAGAAAAGTTGGGTTAAAAGTTAAGGGTTAAAAATTGGGCAAAACATCCTGAGATGCAGGGATCTAGCTAGTGCTCCCAAAAGGCTGACAATAATTGTGATTGAAAGATTCAGTGGATTCTGCATATGAATGGTGATATGAATTCAGAGCTATCGTATTCTGATAATTTCATAAATTTCTGCCACTAATCTTATAAAATATTTGTAGGGTTTCCAGAAACTTCTTCATTGATTAACAATTTTTAAATTTTGGAGGTGCAAAAAATAATAAAAGCCCCGGCATAATTGTCTAGAGCCAATAAGGAAAAAGAAATATTGTAAAAATATTTCAAAATTTAAAAAAAAATCTTTATCAAACATTAGAAAGCATTGGTAAAATATTTCATAATGCACACTTTCCCATGCAAACTAATACAAAATGCTATCGAAAACAAAATTCTCGGGGACTAATAAATAAAATTTTAAGTTGAAAAAACAATGAAGTGATTGAATTTTCAATTTGATGCTTCATAAATTTAATTTGATTTTACATAAAATATAATTGAAAAACCATCTCTTAACTTGTAAAAATAATGAAGTAAATGTATTTCTAATTTGATGGTTCATCAATTTTAAATTTTGTTTAAAAAAACTTAATTATATAAATATTCGAGTTGATGCTTCATAAATTTGATTTGAGATTAGTTTTGTATAAATCAATAGTTTTTTTAAATTAGTTTTATATAAATCAATGATTATTGTAAATTATTAAATTTTATTTTTTATTAAAATATATTATTGCCATTACAAGTTGTATTGCTTATATATATATATATATATATATATATATATATATATATATATATATATATATATATATATATATATATATATATATATATATATATATATATATATATATATATATATATATACACACACTTTAGTATATATTAATAAAATTTTGTAAAAAAAAAAAAAAAATTCTAAATCTAACTTATGTAATCAAATTCTAAAAATCTTAAATTTTTTGGTTAAAAATCTATTATTTCAAATGTCATGATTTTACAATTTACATTAAGTTCTATATTGTTAAACAATGGCTACTTGCTACATTATTTTATGTTATTTAAAAAAATATAGTTTTTAATTATATTATCATATTATATTTAAATCATTAAAAATTTTTTTAGAAATTGAAATGTAAGTGTAAAAAAAATGTGTAGTTCAAATTTTAAAAAACAATAATCAAACAAAAATAATCTTGTTTCAAAAAAATTAAACAATTTGAACTATAACTATATCTCTATAAAAATGATATTTATTTTACAAAATCTAATTTTATATTTCCTTTACAACTATTTATATTTATTTTATTTATTAGATATTTATTATTTCATTACATATTGATTTTTAAAAAAAATTAAAATGATTTTTTGATATTTATGTTTCATTATTTTGCGATGATATCATTATTATTTTACTATAAAAAATTATATAGATAAATACATTAAAAATGTCACCCGTTGAATCTATAAATTCAGATATTTACTAATCTAAAAAATAATATAAAACCTTTTTCATTAAAAAAGAATATTATAAATTTTTATACTTACTAATTAATTAATTTCTAACTAAACAAAATATATTTTTACTCTAAATATTAAAATTTTGAAATTATTATTCCTCAAATATTTGAACCAATTCTTCACTTCTCATTTATTTAACATTTGTATTATTTTACTTCTACTTTAAACTAATTGCAAATTTAGTGTTTAACAAACATGAAAATAATTTTTCACCTTGCTCTTTTGACAATAGGTAGGGACTCCTCCTCGACCAGAGCTCTTGTTATTTTATTTATTTTTATTATGACAATTTTAATAAATATTATAACATTTATATATATTTCTGATATTGTTTTTGGTTCTGTAATCAAATATATGTTCATATAGAGAAAGAGAAAGGAAAATGTACTCTATTAGGGTTTGTACGACTTTCGTTTGAATCCTCCCTAATTTTTTGCCTATCATACCACATTTACTATGGGACTTGTATTTGTTTATAATGGTCTCAACCTTCTCCAGCCCAACAGTTGATGTTGGTGTTGGAGCTACTACTGTTGGGAAGAATGGCTCCGCCAAACAAACGCCTACGCAAGTTCATCCCCAAGGCATTTCATGACGTAATTCCTCTCCTCATATTGTTTTGAATGTCAAGGAATTTGATAGTGCATCCGCTTGGCCTGAACAACAAACCCTAATTGAGTATTTTGTGGGTCACACTCCTTTTGAAAGCATGTTGCAGGAATGGGTTTTCAAGGTCTAGACACCTCAAGTTGTCCACCTTGAAGACGTTCAAAGCCTTACCAAAAGCTTTTTTTCTTTTTCCTTTTGACACTCCTGGCCAAGCTGAGCATGTTTTTAATTGAGGTCACTGGACTATTAGGTCCTCTCTTTTGGTTTTTTAGCGCTAGTAGCATGATTTTGTTGTTAGTGATGACCGCAAGCTTAAGGTGCTTGTATGGGTGGAATTCCCTAGGCTTTCTATTCCATGCTAGTCCTTTTTGCAAGCCATTGCACAAACTGTCGACAAGGTTGTTTGCCTTGAGCTAGACCAATTTTTCAATGCTTAGCCCTAGTGTAGGGCATGTGTTGAGGTTGACCTTTCTAGGGACCTCAAAGAATTAGTGGAAATATAGATAGGTGGTACCATCTGCACTCAAAAGGTGCTCTAACTTAACCTCCTGAATACCTGCTATTGATGTTAGTCCATAGAACAACCCCAAAATCCAAGTCAACTTCGATCACCAAAAAAGACGAATGGACTACTGTTGTGAAAAAAGGCAAGGGTTCCACTACAACTAAGGTAGGCTCTTTGCCCTCGGATAATAGTCAACCCAGCTCAAGCCTAGTGCTATCTAAGCCTTTAGTTCCCTTGTTCCCTCTTCTGCCTATTTCAAATCCTCATGTTTAGAGGACAACGGATGTTCATACTCCTAACCCTAGCCCTTTATGGGTTCAAGCATTGCAAGTGACATCGATGATTTCATCATAGACCCTCTATCGATCTTGCAACCCAAAAGGTCGTGATGAGGTTAATGACAATGAGGAGAAGATACAATGGATCATGTCTCTTAGGGACCCTTCGTTTAATGCTCCCACATTTTTGCACAATAACTTCTCCTCTCTTAGGGATGAGGAAGACATGCAAGCTAGGTTACTATGAATTTTCTTTCATGGAATGTGCGAGGGTTGATTGACCCCCCTAGAAAATATTTTATTTGTGATACCAGGCATAGGCTTGGTCATCTTGATGTTCTTTTTCTTCAAGAAGTTAAAATTTTTGGGTTTCTTCTCACCTCAACCTATCGAGTTATTTGGCTAGACAATGTCTTATTTGCTTCCCAACATGAGGTTGGGCAAGGTACGATGTTACTCTTCTCTCTCCTCATTTACTTTCTTCTATTATTTCGCATGGCTCTAACCCTATGCAGATGATTGTTTGGATTTTGTTGTCTTTTTAGAATCATTATTTCAATATTGTTAACATTTATGCCCCCGATGATGTTGTTAAGCATTCACACCTATGGCATTGGTTGGCGGATCACTTGCCACCTACGACCTAGATTTTTTGTGGGGATCTCAATATGGTTGAGTTGGATTCTAACAAGGAAGGGATTCTTCCTTTTTGATGGGTAATTGGTGAGAGAGAGGCCTAGTTCTACATGTGAAATAAGCTAGGCCTTTTTTTATCCTAATGCTAACCAATGCCGGTCTAATGGGGTTTGGCATACTTGGGCCAATTTTCTAGCTGGGTTAGACAAATTATTAAAGAGACTTGACAAGGTTATGTTTCCAGCTTAGTCCTTTTTTCCCTTTTCACACGAGAATGCTCTACCTGTCACCCCTCTGCCAGATGTGACCTTATTAGATCATTACCCCATCCTCTTTTCTATCACCTAGTACACAGCTCAACGTCATCCTTGCAAAACCCAATTTTATCTCAATACCTCCTTGTTGTCCCATCCGTCGAATGTTGCCCACATTTTTCGAGTCTGGAATCTCAAGCCTCGACCCCACACCTAGGTTGGGTGGAATCAATGGTGGAATGATCCCATTCTTTGTACTACGAGACCTCTTCACATTTGTGTTAGACTGTTGGCCATTTACCACAAAAGATCTTACGAAACCACTATTAAAGATCTACAAACGACCTTGAAAGCCCTCATCATCAATCTGTTTGATACAGATCTTTAGGTTGGACTAGCTAATCTTTGACACTAGAAACAAGTTGTAGACAACTATGTTACTAGGGGAGCTCAAATCAAAGCCCATCTTCATTGGGTGGAGGTTGGTGATCAGACTTCTAAAGTATTTTTCAATGTTGTATGAGCTCACCATTTTGCAGTTGGCATCAAATGCATAAGGGAAGACTAGCATGTGCTTTCTAATTTTCCTAGCATCCTTCAAGGTTTTGTGCATCATTATGAGAAGGTCTTCACTGCTTAGGGGCCCTCTATAACACGTGAGCAAGCATTACAAGCCTGTCTTGCTATTACTCCCAATAGGCTTGCTCTTGAGGAATATGCCTTTTGTGAGAAAAAGCTCACGCTTGCTGACCTCCACGAAGTTGTCATCTTCATGGCTAATGATAAGGCCCTTGGTTGTGATGGTTTCGCAAGTGAATTCTATAAAATCCTGTGGGGTGATATTGGCCTATATTTACATAAGGTGTATCAAGAAGCTTACAAGTCTCATTTCCTAGGCAACATTATTAATAAGGGTAATATCAAATTCATACTTAAAGCCGGTGATCCCAAGGAAATTTTCAATTGGAGGCTTATCACCTTGTTGAATGTCTCTTACAAGATGATATCCAAATCTCTCTCCCTTTAAATCCAACATTTGCTCCCTTAGATTGTTTGTCCTGAACAAACTAGTTTCATTAAATCCAAATACATTCTGGTCAATATTATTGTTATTTGGGAAGGTATGGAGTGGACTCAATAGTCCAAAAAATATTCCTTATTTCTTAAGATTGATTTGGCCAAAGCTTATAATCAGATTGAATCACCTTTCATTTTGGCCATGCTCCAAGCATTGGGGTTTGGCCCAGTCTTTTTGCAATCAGTTTAGATGCTCTTTGGTGATGGCTCTTCTTAAAATGGCAATCTAAAGCCTTTGGGCTCTACAAATCTATTTGTGAAGGCTGCCCTTTAGTGCCTTCTCTTTATGTGTTGGCAATTGAAGGATTTGGCTATTTTCTTGCCAACACTATCTCTCAGGGCCTAGTGTGTGGCATTGTGCTTTCAGATTCCACTATGCAGCTTGGCAATGGCCATTTTCTTGATCACTCCTTTCTTACCCTTAAAGAGGATGAAGATAATATTTCCAATGCCCTATAATGCTTGGACACTTTTTTCCCTGTCTCTAGGTTTGCTATTCAATGTCACAAGACCCTTTGTTATAGACAATCCTTCTTGCCAAGCCCTCACTAGCTACAACACTACAAGTGTAAACGAGTTCAACATGGTGAAATCTTTAAGTTTTTGGGCATTCCATTTTCTTTTCAAGCTTCTCCTATGGAGCTATGGAATGTTGTCCTAGCACAAATTGAGAAGAAGTTAGACTATTGGATCACCAAGCCTCTCTCCCTTGCAGGAAAATTTTAGATTTTTTCTAAAGTGTTGGCTGCTACGCATGTTGATTACTCCTCTTGTTGGGCCTCTTTCAAAGCATCATACCTTAAGCTTGAGTGTTTCCTAAGGGATTTCCTCTAGACCTCTGATGTTGTGCATCATAGCTTTCACAAAGTTGTCTGGCACCTTTTCTTTTTGTCTAAAGACTCTGGTGGTCTTGGCCTGCTTCCCACTTGCAAACAAGGGATTTCCCTTTGTGCTAAGTGGGTCATTCAGGCTCTCACTAGCAATGAGGCCTGGAAAATCTTGTTGTGGCACTACATATCTTCAAGCTTTCCAATTAATCGGCCTGCCTGAAGGGGATTGACTTTCAAACCCTTCTTGTGACAACTGAACCTATGTAGATTCAGTGTGCTTTTGTTGCTAAAAGCATTTAGAAAGCCTGGGAAGCCATCAAGCCATGGCTTGACTAGGATGGAAATGGGTTTAGAGATGGGTTCCCTATGAACCAACAAAACATGTGGTGGTCTCCCTTGTTTGTTGTTCAAGTTGTTCCACTAGCTAAAATTCAAGGAGCTAGCATGTTGCACTTATTTCGAAGGGGAATTAAGACACCCAAAGACTTGTTTTCCAGGGCTACTATGAGCCTTCGCTCCTAGGAAGATTTGTAGGTGCAGTTTAAACTTACCTGTCCATATTGATAGACAGTTGATCTTCTAATTTCTATGGTTCCTCGCCATCTGTTACACAAGCTTGGTATTCACTCATCTCACCCATGGTGGAAAGATTAGAAGTGGTATCCTGCCACTCCTATGACAAATTACTAACCCAAGTTGGGCTATCAGTGGTTGGTTCAATGGTTCCCGACCTTCTGATGGTTGATACTCTCAATTAGCATTGGCATTTTCAATCCTCTCACAAGACTTGGAATCTTAGATTTTCCACAATTTGGAAAACCATCATAGAGCCAAAAATTGCTCACTTCGCCTGGTGTCTAGACCCTTTTCCAAGGGCTACCTTTGGGTCCTCCACTCTGACATCTAGGAGTCAGGGATCCTAGATGTCCTTTTTGTGGCTAGTTGGAAAGTTTCTTGCATATTTTTTGGTTCTGCAGGAGAGGCCAATTTGTTTGGCTCTGGATCCATGATTTTTTTAAGCATTTATGCCAAGAGGCTTTTACATGGCATATGGTTGTGCTTGGAGATTTTCCAAGACTTCCTTTTAAATACTCTGAGATATGACATGCTTTCATAATGGATATTTTATTTACTATTTGGAAGGACATCAATGTTGTTTTATTCTCTCACAACTTTCATGATCTACATGTTGGTATGTACTCTAAATAACGTATTTGTAATAATATCATGATGTTGATTCAAGTACAGACAAATATGGTTGCATTTGAGGTTGCTCAGTTGTAGAAGCTTTTAGCACATTAGGGAAATGCCCCTTGTATGATCTCTTGAGTGCCACTGGATGCCTTATCCAGTGATCACACTCCTCATTGCAGTTGTCAGAGAGGCCAGAGTAGTTTTTCACACCGCTCACATACTCCCAGGTTGTAGCCTCATCGTCACTCTCCTAGTGGTAGTTTTGGTGGTTGCCATTGCTCGGCCTTGCCTCTGTGGAGGTTGGGTTCAGGTTGGTCCCATGTGGCTCCTCTTGTTGCCCTTGATGCAGGCTGGCCTTCTATGCATAGAGACCCAAAGAGGGATTTCCCTTGGTTGGACCTAGTTATCTCATCACCCATGCCAAAGGGAGAAAAGGATGTTGATGATGTTGATGCCACCCCTGTTGATGGTTGGGATCCCCCTAAGCCAACTGCCAACCCCAAGGACTTTTGGACTTTTGATGATAAAGATCCTCCCTCGGCTGGCACTACTCTTGCAGTTCATATCTAATGCCACAATCTTGATTTTGATTTTTTATTTAAATTCATTTATAAGTGTACGAATCAAATTTCCTAAATTATACAGATTGGAACTTATGTTTTATTGATACTTCTTCAAACATATTTGAGAACTCTAAGAACAAACTATTCACTACCAATCCAATAAACACCAGCAAAACTAAACTGAACAAGTCTTCTATCAATAAACCTATTGTAGATGATGATGCAATGACATTGGCAAATCATAGTAATAATGGTGGCTATGATATAGTCAACTTGGAAACTTCTTCATATAGAAATCCCAAAGCATAGATAATGAATTTACTAAAGCTATAGTAAATGATAGTTAGACAACTTTTGAACTAGCAAATGTGTCATATTTTGAAGGTCATACAACATTGTGTTGCCAAGACATTACAGAAGAATCAAATGTTTTGCCCCCTTCTAGCTCTATAAAATCTTATTCTCCAAGCAATGCAATTGCTTCTTGTTGTGATATTGTGTTGGAACAGGAACATGCATTTCTTGTTCACCACATGATGTTGAGAACATTGTTAAAGACATCTCTATCTACGATGGGACATCTTCAAAAGACAAACTTTGTGTAGTTTCTGGCTTTGAGCTATTGTTATAGAGAAAATGCCAAACTTCAAAACTTCAATTGAAAATGAAATGAAATATCATAAACATTATTTTATAACCACGTTAAAAAAGATAGAAGCGAAGAATGAGAGAAAAAAAATGAAGGGCTAGCGACAACTATTGTTGAAGGGCTTGGAGAGGAAGGATTAAGTCAATTACATAAAGAAGATAAGCTTATCTTGGAGAAAGCATCTATTTCACATAAGTTGTGAATGAAAGCATGTTTGTGACCCCAGTGATTTGATGGACAATGTAAAATAGAGGGTTATTGGATCTAGATCAGAAGATTCCATCAATAGATCCTCTGGTCTACCTTTCGATAAAATGGAAAATATCTCAAAATATCTAGAAAAGGATAGTGATCAAGATAGAGAATCAGGTTCTTTCTCTACTTAACAGAATGAAATAATGAGGATTTCTCAAAAGTAAAGTGTATATAATTCAACATCTTATGTAGAATATTTGGATGTAAGGGTAGAATGTTCAAACAAAAATGCACCCTACAAAAAGGAAAATGATGTTGAAGCAGTCATGACAATGCAATTTTCATGCCCAAAGTTTTCAAGGCAAAAAAACAACCTAATTTTTTTAAATTAATTAATTTAATTAATAGTTTCATCCTCAATCAAACTAAAACCTTCGACTTCCCCACAAACATCTTCTAGCACCACCATTAGTTCAATGTATCACTCAGGGTCTCGATCAATACAAAATTACTCACTATAATGTCATACATATACCTTAGTATCTACTACTGTGGGTTCAAATTATATCTATATTCTACTTACACCAAAATATTTAGGAGTATAATATAGTTGTTTCCTTGGTATTATCCCACATGACATTAATTAATTTGATCCTATACATTATCAATATTTCCTAAGCAATCATCATCTAAGATCCACTAATTTACTCACTAACTAATCTACTAACTTATTAATTACCACCTTAATAATTGTCCACTAGCCAATCTATGTCATACGTTTTCTAACTTAATATGACCTACAATGTTGTCACCACCCATAATAAATAATGAACTCCTTATCTACTTGCTACCCTCAACCCTCCCAACTCTATTTGCTAGACTGCCCATCGCTTGAGTAAGTAGACCCATCCAAGGAATGCATATGGGGTGGGTACCGAGTTTTATAATGTAAATATATACAAGAACATAGTGTTGATAGCTTTACATATTTATGTCTCCTAACAATATTAACAAACCATTGATGTTATCTTTCTTATATCTATAGTAACATACATGTTCATATAAGCATATATCAAATATTTGGTGTCCTTCATTCTTGCACATTGCATTATTTTATAAGGTAAATTAAATTCCATATATATATATGTTCATCATAATTGTCCAAATGACAATTAAATATCGTTTCAACTATTATCAATTTCATGGTCTTCTTTCATGTCACTTGATTTCATAAGAACGATTGGTTACTTCTATACATTTACATGTTACCATTTAGTCAAATTCAAGCACTATCATTTACTGAACATATTCATAGGCTTACAAATATTCAATATTACCCTATTCTATTATTCACTAATTTACCATACTTGCCAAATCAAAGGGTTATCAAATGAATGGTTCCTATGTTCTCACAATTTAACATTAGCTCACATGTCATCTAACCCATAACTTACCCTTACAACTATTCACCACCCTCCAAATGTTGATTATAAAATCTATCTATTATGGTTAGTTCATAAGGTAACTATTCATTCTATATATTTTATACTTATAAGACTAGTTGATATACTCTATTTATTATTATCAACCAAAACATGCTTTAATTATATAAGTTTATATGTATGTATGTATGTATGTAGAAAATCCATTATTATATATATATATATATATATATATATATATATATAACATTTATAGAAAATCCATCTTAAATTAATACCTATCCACAACCTGCTTACTAAGTCCACTCACTCATTCACACTACAACCTAATGTTACTAACTAACTTCTTTATTAACTAAAGTTACTCATAACCTAAACCTACCCATTCCTCTACCACATGGCTCCCCTTAATCATTACATTAATGCTAACTAACAATCTAACCTATGCCCCTTCCTTACTAATTATATTATATTATGCCAAAGTTTACACCTATAGATTATGCAAATTCTTTTCCCCATGGTGAAGGTGCCAAGGAAGGGAGGATTCTGATTTTAGTCAGAGCATATCCACCCTTACGTGTTCTCATGCACTTAGAAATGATTTCCAAGGGGGTGATCGGCTTGACCAAGGTGTTATGTCTTTGTCAGAGAGGGGGTCTCTCCCTAGGCGCCTTGTTCAACACTCAACACCTTAATAAAATGACATGACGTGGTACCCTTTTACCTAGGAAGAGGGCGGCTAGCATGTTTTTTGCTGACATAAGGTCAGTGTTACATCTTCGGCAACGGCTACCCAGCCAGTTATTTCGACTGGCTGGGTATGACGCCGTCTATCTCCGTCCGTCTACCTCTGGACTATTCCGTACCATCAGCGTCAGCCATCTGTTTTTGTCAGAAGTTGTATAGTTAAAATGTTAAGTGGTTTGTGTGGGCCCTTGAATTGCCTAGCTCTCACAAATGTTATTCTTATTTTTATTTTTATTTTATTATGTGCCCCTTGATTAGACCAATTAAATGGGGGGCAAAATAAATTAATTATTATATGTTCTATTCACTATAGTAAATAATTGTAAATAAATAATATAACACTTCTTTGTATATTTAATAAGGGTAAGAAATAGATTTAAAATATATTGAATAATAGTATATTAGAAATGCAATTTCAAATATCAATATGAAGTTTAAAAATAAATTATGAATTGTAAATATGAATACTTATAATTGTCAAAATTTATTCTGATGTAAAAAAATTATGTTAAATTCATCTATAAGATACAATCTTATGTTACTATTGTTTTCATTTAATGATTAAATAATTTAATATTTGATTTAAATTATATGATTAAATAAGAACAATTTTAACTTAGATTGTATCTAATATACAAAATTTAACAGTAATAATTTTTTTTTGTCTATTTAACTTTATAATATACTTTGACAATTATAAATATTCTTATTAATTTTTATAGTTTCAATCAACTTTTATGAAAACAAAATTAATAATTTATATAATGAAATTGTAAATTTTTAACAAAATAGTTTTTTCGAATTACTTTTCTAAAATTTAATGGATTAAAAATGTTTGATTGATATAATCTTTTAATAAAAATGAGAAAATATTTAGGTGAAATTCTAATATTACCAATATACTACTGTAAAACTAATTAATTCTCACCAATCACAAACAATTTTTTTTAATAATTCGAATATATATTTAAAAAAATTATTTCTTGATAAATTTTATACTTTATACATTATTGGCTAAATTATTTTAGTGTTAAGTTTTCCATATTCAATTTTTTCACCTAGATTTAGGAGTTTTTTGTTATGTTATCTAAACACTTTTCATAACGTGGTTATATTAAAATAACTATCTTTTTATTTTTTATTTATTTTATAAACACATTTTATAAAAATAATTTAAGTTTACATATTAATTAAGTAAAATTTTAAATATAATTATGCATATCATGTTACTTTTGACTTTTAATTAAAAATATTCTAATTTTTTCTTTTTCTCATATATTATTGTTTAAAATTTTCATTTTCACTATAAATAAAATATGTAATACATTGTAATTTCAATAATAGAAACTCAAATCATTAAAAATGGAAATATCAACATAGAAAATTTTGACCAAATATTAATAATTATAAATATAACTAAATTATAATCAATATGGATATAACCATAAAATTAAATTTTATTTTTTCTAAATTAATGAATGTTTTCAATATTTTGTAATTAATATATTTAATTTTTATTAAGAATGATTTAATTAATAACATTTTAATACATCATTTTAATATTAATTATCTATTTCAATTTACTAAACAATTATAAAAATATTATAATACATCATTTATATATTAATTATGAATTATCTATTTCAATTAACTAAACAATAACAAAAATATAAATATTTAGTTATAAATAAATTTTAAGTAAAAATATATTATTTTTAAATAGATAATAAATATATTTAAATTATTTTTTTATCTTTTTCATTTTAAGATTATCTATAATTAAACAAAATACTTTCTGTACATCAATCTAAATATTCAAATAAGAATATATTATGCCATTGAGCTAAACCTTAAAATATATATAAAATGTTTGATTAAAAAAGAAAAATCAAAGTATTCCCTTTATTAGTGAGATATGAGTTTTAATGTAATGGGTTTGAACATGCTACAAGTAAGAAATATTATTCTACATGGTAGTCAAAACTTATTTCCTATTTAAAGTACCGTCAAAAGAAAACAAAAAATGGTGGAGCGGATAAAAACATTTGTGAGAGCTGGGCAATTCAAGGACAACGGCTACCTAGCCAGTTATTTCGACTGGCTGGGTATGACGCCATTTCTCCTCTGTCTACTTCCTTCTGCCCCTCCCCATGCACGGACCCCGTGGCAGACTGTCCCGTACCGTCAGTCATGCACGGACCCCGCGATAGTACATTGCATTTTATGATTTGATTGAATTTTTTTTATGATAAATTTAACAAGTTAGAAATATCAAATTGATTTGTGTTCTTTTAATATGTTTTTTTTATTAGTTGTGATTAAATTTGTATTATAATATCTTATATATAAATAAATTTAAGGATTATTTATGATCAACCAACAAGATATTTAGTTTAAATATTTATGTATGTACGTTAATGTTTTGAGTAATAAATTTTAAAAAATATTAAATTGTATGTTAAATGAACATCATATATTAATTTTTAATAACTTGTTGAAATTAATATCACAATTAATTTTTAATAATTATAATAAATAAATAGTTTTAACTTTTTTTAATAGGAAGATATCTATTTATGTTTCAATGATGTATATAAAAAAATTTAAATTTTACAAGGAAAGTTAATATTTAGAAATTACAAGTAAAACAACTCTTGTAATAAGTAAAAGAATTAAAAGACAAAAACTTGAATACATTATAGTTTACTATAAATTACTTTTTGTAAGCATTCATTAATAATATTAATAAATAATTATAATGTAGTTCTACATATTTGCTCTATAAATGCACCTAGTGGATCCTAAAATATTGCATTGTTTCAAACAAATTTGTGTATTAAATGTATTATCCAATCAATGTCAAAATAAATCATTTTAAAAATTATCTAACTTAAAAAATTAGCATGTAGACTTTGTAAGAATATTTTTAAAAATAAGAGAATAAAAATACTAAATTGTAATTGGTGGAAATGATTTACAGTATGTAGCCTTTGGCCAAATACTAAAAATACTAGCCACTAGGTGGTACTTTTTACAAACGTACTAATATACAACAATATACAATAAACTTTCTCATTTCATTTTACATAGTAATTATATTATTTTATGAAATTTATCATTATATTTCATTTAATGTTTTAATAACTTATAAGTTTAAATTTGATAATAGATTATAAATATGATAACTTTGCTTATATCTTTATATTAATTTCTAAATCAAATAATTTTAAAAATAAAATAAACAGAGGCAAACTATTTTTTACAAAAGTATCAGCAATATATAATTATCTTTTCATTTTAAATACAAATAATTAAAATAAATGAAATAAGGTCTTAAAATAAAAAAATTTCAACAAGTTATTAAAAATTAATATATGATGTTCATTTAATATACAATTTAATATTTTTTAAAATTTATTACTCAAAACATTAACGTACATACATAAATATTTAAACTAAATATCTTGTTGGTTGATCATAAACAATCTTTAAATTTATTTATATATAAGATATTATAATACAAATTTAATCACAACTAATAAAAAAAACATATTAAAAGAACACAAATCAATTTGATATTTCTAACTTGTTAAATTTATCATTAAAAAAATTCAATCACATCATAAAATGCAATGTACTACCGTGAGGTCCGTGCATGACTAACGGTACGGGACATCTGCCGCGGGGTCTGTGCATGGAGAGGGGCGGAAGGAAGAAGATGGAGGAGAAACGACATCATACCCAGCCAGTCGAAATAACTGGCTGGGTAGCCGTTGCCTACATCTTCTCCCAAGCGCCATATGATTTGCAAGGAAAGATGGGCGCCTAAGGGAGTGGGGACCACTGTTCCCCCACGCCCCCGCCCCTGACAAGTATATTTATTGTTTTTTTTTTAAATTTCCTTTACCCTATGCAAGACGCCTAGTATTAATATATATTTATTTAGGTTTTATTGTTTGGTGGAAACATCAAGGGGTCTACTAGATGAATATTTTAATGCTCTATAATTCGGAGTGAGATATTTTCCCAGTTCCCATACAAATTTCAGAGAGTGAAATACTCTCCCTTGGCCCATAAACTAATTGACATAGTATTTTTCCTTAGATTGTTTGTGTCCTAGTATTATTTGAATTATTTTCTCTATGCAACCAAGTTGTTGAGAGCCTTGGCTTGACATTAGTTTGATGTTATTTTTGATAGTTAAATGTAAAACCAAATGCAATGGATTTATTAGAAATCATAGGAACAATGACTTAGCACATGAATTTTCTTTGTAACCCAAATCAAATATGGACTAATAGGTAAATCTATTCTATCAAGAATGGAACTTGAAATGATATTTCTAAGGCATCATGAAATTTCTTTATATGAAAAATATTTTGGAAATGTATTCATTCATGATTCCAAATGAGTAGGATGCAAAAACGCAGATTCATTACATCAACCAATGCTATATCTTTAAAACGATTTTTTTTACACTCCATTTATGACTATCAAGATTGTCAACCCTTCCATTTCATTGCAACTAGTGACACTAAATTTTCCAATACAACTACAGAAGAGACTATCTATTTTTTTTCATTTCTTTCATGGATATATCTCTCACAAAACTAGGCCTAAAAGAAGACTCCACTTTTACAATACAATAAACAATAACAAATTTGAAGGTTTCATCTGTACAATGTAATATTCTACAACATAGAGAATGAATCCATCCTTTCAAATGCATTATGATCTAACACATCCCTTCCTTGCTACTATACTATTCATTCCTTGCATCAAATGAAAATAGATTCTCCATAACATGCACAATGCACAAGACAAGTTTCCTTCCTCAAGCACATCCACAAGATGACCATTGCAAGCTTGTTTCCATTGCTCCCATGAGCTCAAAATCTGTAAATACATCACAACAAAACAACAAGGACCATGGGTGCTTTCCACCCAACCATAGGCCTCCAAAGAGACCACCCCCGCACTAGGGAGAAGGCTCAACCTAGGATACATTCGAGCAACATCACAACCCAAGCACCAACATAGATACAAGAATCTCACAACACATTTACAACCCCAACCAAGGTTTGCACAATGATTCACAAATGGAATCATAAACATTGGGTGAAGGTGGGCTCTTCAAGAGGAGAATGCCATATCCTTATACATTAAAAATCTTGCAATTGTAATATACCCAACAAGGCTTTCAAGATACACATGTCATCCAAGACTATCAATAATCACATGCCTCAACAAGGCTATCCATACATGCTCCCTTCACATATCCTCACTTATACCTCCCATAGAACCATAGAAAGGCATATGGCTTTCAATGGAGCCCATACTCCATGAAAACTATCCCCTCACCAAAGAGGGATTTCTCAACTTCAATGTAAAGCCCAACTAACCCCTTCACCCCAAGACTTCTCTTCCCTCCCAAGGGTGAGTGAAGTCTTCATACCCAACACAACATTCAATCCACCACAACAATTCAAAAAACACAACCAAAGGCAAATAGATTCAACAAACACACTCACATACACTAACATATACAACATGCACCATATGCAACACATAAATCCTACAAGAACACTCTTACATTTTCCATCCTTCAACTTTCATGAGATGAGAGAAAATTTGGCATGAAGCACTAACCTCCTTCCAAGCTAATGGTTATGGAATGATGATGAAGAGCTTTCTTTCCTTGGCTTCCAAGATTCTTCCTCCAAACTCTAAGTGTCTCTACAATTAGAAAGTGGGTGAACAACCACTAAGTTTGGCACAAGCTCCCTAAAAAGACCTCCACTTCCATTCCTACCTACCCCTCTTACACCCTTGTACCTTTCTACCAATAAGAACTTAACCAAGTGGAGGGATGAGGAAGAAGTCATGTGACACTCTGATTTTCGAATTGGCTTGAAAATTACTAGTTTAGAGGGTATCCTAAGTCCCCTAGGCCAACTTATGGTTATATTTAGACCCCCAACCTCTACTATTACCATGTGGGTGACTTATTTTCACAAAAATAATACTTGGGAAATCACTTTTAGGCTCTCTAAAGTTCCTACCAAGTTTGAATTCGAATTTCAACAAGATGGAGACTCCTCCTAAAACTCTCCAAGGTGGGTTGACTTAATTTCATAATGGGATTAAGTTTAGGTTAAGTGACTTCATGCCCAAAAATGCTATATAACATGTCATTTACACATAGACAACACAAGTGTCAAATGACACACACCTTAAAATACTTTACACATCATGATGACATGTCTCTAATTAATCATGACCTTTAAATTTATTACACCCATGCACAAACACATTACGAAATAAACACCATACAACGAGGTTTTGAATCTTCCAAAAATTCACCTTGGCTTTACCGTGTTCACATAGGTTTGAACCTTGGTCCCCCGTTAAATCCCATGGTCAAATTCTTGCACACTAAACTCGAGCATCACTAGTCCAAGAAAATCATATAAGAAATATATAAACAAGTACAATAAATCACTTTCATATTCAACATTAGGCTTGCATATTTTATCATTTCCAATTAACCTTCCCTTTTAATCATTTTCCTATAAAACAATCAAAACATTAAAATACCAATCCCTACATATCACATTGATTCTTATATGTACCATGATTAGTTTAACATTCTGAACAACCTCATAATCTATTATCTATCATAGTGATGAAATATTGAATTCATTACTATTACGTTATAAGGCATGTGAGTTGGGTTCATGTGCATATCTAAATCTATCCTTTGGCACTAATTTTCATTTGAACATTACAATTTGACATTCAAGTACTTATCCAATTCAATTTCCATTAAAGCAATTGAAATAATTCAGAACATGAAATGAAATCATTAAATATATCAATTAGGTTCTATTAAGTGTGAATCATCAAAATGCTGATATTAAAATGACATAACCCTATAGTCTTGAAAGTATATCAAAACATCAAATTGAAAGTACCATAATGCAATTATGTCATCTATACTATGGCGGATCGAGTGAGGCCTCACACAATTTTTGGGGGTTGAGGAAAGTAGAATGCATCCATCAAATTGTGAAACTAGATCGGATGAATGCATTGTATCTCATGACATTCATCTAGGTGAAAAATGTAGAATAGCATATGATGAAAGTATTGCATTTGATGTATCTACTTTGAATTATAAAAACATTGAGGGTAGGGATGAGTTTCCTAATAGTGATTAATTGAATGGGGAAAAAAAGGTATTAACCTGTATATAGAAGTTGATAAGTCTTTGGTACAAGGGATGTCTTTTATAATTTCATAAAAGGAGGGTGATCAAGATAGAGAATCTAGTTCTCACTCTAATAATTAGAAAGAAGTCAATGTAACAATTCCAATAAGGACTCATCAAAAGGAATGTGCATGTGGTTCAAAATATATTGTAGAATGTTTGGATGTAAGGTTAGAATCTTCAAGTGAAAGTTTACTATGCCAAGAGGACAATCATGTTGAAATAGTCATGGTAGTTTAATTTTTAAGGGATGATGAAAGTAGAGTGTGTTCATTAGACTCTGTAACAATATCATATAAATATTTTACATCTCATGACATCCATCTAGGGGAAAGCTATAGGATAGTGTCTAATAAAATCCACCCATTTTAAGTATCTACTTTGAATGATCAAAAGAGCAAGGGTAGGGATTTTGCCTCTATAGAGTTTACTAATAGAGCTATAGGAAATTTACTCTCAAAAATAAAGATTCTAATGTAGATGACTTTGTTTCAAAGGCTCACTCTCAAGGCTCAACAAGTTCTCTTGTGACTGCAAGAAATCACAATTAGCAAGATGGCTTTTCAAGCAACCATGGACTTGGCCTGGAGGATTTAAAAAGTAGCTAGGAAAATTCAAAAGGGGATAAAATGGTGGTTGTAGAGAATAATATAATAATTTATGATCAAAATTCACCTTATTTGTTGCTTCTGACAAAATAGAGCATCAAAACATTTGATTTAGTTGAGAAGACTTTGATTGATCCAGAGGTGAAAGACTACAATAAAACCAAAAAGTTTGATAGTGATAATCCACCCCCCTGAATTGGTGAGTATCAAAATAGATTTGAAAATCAACCCTAAGAACAAAAGACTTGAAACATACCCTAGATTTTTTGGTCACACTGTCATTGAAGGAAAAGATGAATAGTCAATAGTACCTCCTAAATACAAACTTGTATTCAATGCTAGTTTATGTAATATTGCCTTTTCATTGACATCTATTACGTACCATCATAAGTTAAAAAATCATAATGCGGGTTTGAATTTACCCATCCTTGTTTCTTTGAATGAAATCTCATTTACATCCTGTTGAAACATGTTTCTGTCATGATACTACAATGAGTAGTAAAACAAAAAGTTAAAACCAAATCAAAGCTCCTCCAACTATATGGTAATAATCTAGTGAATTTTGAAAATGTATCAAGGCTTTTTTTTCATATTCAATAGTTACAACGGAAAAATGAATGAAGAGGAGCAGAACCATGACTTACCAATTAACAAAATCATATTTGAAATCAACATCAACACCATGGAAACTAACAACCAATGCATGCAAATCAATGGCTATGTAAAATAAAAACATACAATTTCAAAAGGACATTCAATTGTAAGATGCACTAATAATACCTGTATGCAACTCTCCCATGTTGTTTTGAGTATTCTAAATTGGATTTTCAAACACTACACATATCACTTTATTATTACTTAGCAAGAATTATGCATCTCATGCTTTGTGTGCTTTCCTATATCATTTATTTTCTTTGGATTTGTTTTTCAACTTTCTAGCATGAACTGAATATTCAAAATGGCTTTACAAAGACACAACTCTTCATTATATGTATTATTATATGTTGTGGTATTAAAAAATGTGTGGAATAAATAGGATTAAATACTTTCAAAATTGTATTTCTCATTAGAAATTTTAAAAATGAAACTTTTTGGATTTTCCAACCAAGAGCTTAACTTTATAAGTCTCACTGGATTTTCCAACCTAAAGTCAATTATCTAACTAATAGATTTGAGAATATTTTAAAAGACACTAGAACCTAAAAACATGTCATCGAGGATGCACATGGAAGTCAAGGACTGAATGGATCACAAAATGAGGAAGGATAGATGTTAACTTGGTCTAGTAGGTACATAACATATCCACCTACATGAAAAATTATTTGTGCATATCACTCGTTAAGGATGAGAAGAGCAAGGTCCACTTTGAAACATGACTGAGGGCATATATATAGGAAGAAGGTGGGAGTTTCAAATCTTTTTTATTCTTATGCATATTCTCACTACTTGGGAAGAAGCACAACAATACACAAAGATGGGTACTTTTTTGTTTCAATTTTCACTCTACTTTGACATTTTGTGAAGGAGAGAACTCTTTTTCACTTAAAGTATCCTTTGGTTCTAATTTCATGTTGACATTGCACAACTTATGGCAATGTGAGCATTTTTTCACTTATTGTCCTTTTATTGTGTTTTTGACTTGAAAATGGAACATTTCTTATAACACTGTGTGCTTTTGTCCCTTTTATATGTTCTTGACTTGAAAATGGATGTCTCTTCACAATGACATACACTTTTTGAATTAATATTCATTTTTTACTCAAAATATACTTTAAAATGATCCTCAATGAAGCTCAATGCATGTGTATACACTAGGATGTCCCTATTTTCTCTTTTAAACAAATTTTGGACCTCTCAATTCATTGGTGTCCTTCTATAGATTAGGATGTCCCTTTTCATTCCTAATCAATTTTGCATTATTTATCAAAGTTCCATGCTTCATCTTGTTTGATGTATTGTGAAGTTTTTGTTGTTGGTTGTGTTAAGACACTGAGTACAGTGAAAATATGTCACCAATAAATATGGAAGGTGAGGATTAAATGGATAACTGAACAAGTAATGCCAAATATATGAATAAAAAAATGACTTAGCATAGAAATATAACTATAGGGGTGTAACAAGCCACTTGCATGAGAAAGTGAAGATGCATACCACTCATCAAGGCTAAGGAGAAACAAGGACCACCTTGAAACACACAGAAGAGGATGAATACGAAAGAGGTTATATTTGTACTTGCATGATATAAAATTGTACTTACACTTGCTGTAACATATGCATAGCAAGGAAGGTGGAATATTTTTAACATTTTTATTCCTATGCAAATTCTCACTACTCTCTTATAGGATGTGCGTAGCAAGGGAGATGGAAATAGTAAATTAAAATAGCACTACTAAATTTCCTCCATTTCAAGAGAAAAGAAAGAAAACAACTCCACTACCAAGAGAAAGTAGAGATAGAAAAAGATCGAGAGTGAGAAAATAGATAAAGATACACTTTGCAAGCATAGAAAAGGGGAAGGGTGCAAGAAGGTCAGAAAGTCATAATGACATTCATAAGATGAGGTTTATCAAGAAAAACATTATTTACTTCCATGAGATCCACATACATCAATGAAAAATGTCTTCCATAACTATCTGTTGAGCATGAGTAACAAATAGGATGTAAGAATAACTATGTCAAAGTAGATCGATTTAAGACAGGATTGAAAAACTTGGACTAATAAGGAAAAAAAATTCATAGGAGATCATAGAAGGGCATGCCAAGAAGGTCACTTGGCGCTTTATAGAGTCTTGGAAGAACCATCAAGTTTCCATTAATGGCATCTCATTTGAAGTGATAGAGGAGCTAATCATGAATGTAATGGGTCTGACCATGGAGGGAAAAAGTTGGAGGAGGAAACCAAGGGCTTCATAAGAGATGATACTATGCAAATTGTTTTGCTCCAATGAAGCTCTCATGTGGCTTCGACGATGGTTTTCCCATGAAAAGCTTCCAGAATTGTGGCACATGATCTGTTAAGTCATAATGCGATATATAACCATGGGAGATAGAGTCAAGGTGTGTTACTTTTATATCACTTTCCCATCCTTAACCACTTTAGGAATAGGGAATGTATCTCCTTTCCTTTCTTGTTGTTACATTCTATGGAAGATTGTGTCGAGAGAATCCGTAAGAAAAAGGAGGGTAAAAGTTTCATGATTTACCACCAAGCCCTTAACTTTCGCATGTATATATTTTTCAAAGGCCTCTATTTGCAAATTTCGAGCACGAATCATTCACCCATCAAAATAAATGAGATTTCCCAAGCTTTGTCCCCCTCTACCAAAACTCAAAGAGATAGAAAGCCCTTAGCCACAATCAGGAAGATAAAAAAAGGAAAAAAATTGAAGTCCTTGATGTTGAAAGTATGAGTACCATAGTTAGAAAGGGAACTAGTAGGTCAAGAAAAAGATTAAGAGAAAGAAACCTTAGTTGTCATTACCAAGGAAAAACCTAAGAATTTCAAATCTATGGAGAATTCAGGGAAAAAAGGAAGCCTAGACCTAAAAGGAAAGCCACTAGGAGAATCTATGGTAAGTCGGAGGAGGAGGAGACTAACATCAAAGGGAAGGATGAAGAAGCCATGGATATGGAACTAGATAGCTCAATGCCCTTTAGGCTTTCTGATACCTTTTAAACTAGAATGAATACTCTTGAGAAGGAAGGGGTGATGGGTGAGCAGGTCATGATTACCTCGCTTATTAGAATGGCCAACTTGGCTGGCGACACTTAAGGGGGGGCTTGAGAGAGAGGTGATCTTCATAAAGAGGGAAAACTCATGGGAGGAGACACTCAAAAGGAGGGAAGTGTTGTGGGTAACACTGAGAAATCCAAGGGGAACCTAGACATAACCAAATTGGAGGAGACTTTCACCCATTTAATCTAGAAGAATAAGGAGTTGGAAGATAAGTTTAATAGGGTTGTTAATTTCTCTGTGAGGGTTATGCATTTGGCTACAACCACCCTATATTTGCTGCATGAGGGCAATGAGGAGACCACTGATGACAAAGACAAGGAGACAACCCACTCATTGTATGGGTTCTTGGTGGATGATTGGTTGTGCTTGCTTCTGGATTACCCAAGGAACCAAGGCAAGGAGATCTAGCTCCAGCCTCTCCTCTTTCTTTTTGGTTTTTTGGTATGATAGTTACTTTTTTGTTAGCCCAAACGACTTTCTTTGTTAATACTTAAAATGGAATTTCTTAATGCCCATAATGATGTATTGGGTCATTATATGTTTAAAATGAACATTTTTATTGTTAGTTGTAGTAGTAGAATGTTTAGAAACTTTTTACTATGGACTTTTTTGTTATTTAGAAAGAGAGTTGGTCAATCATCTAGTTTTGACTTTTGGTTGCTTGTTTAGCTTCTTTTTTTTGTTATGGGTTAGCCCCCATTTTCGTTGCTTTTTAATACCAAAAACTTCATAAGAGATGGGACAACCATACAATACACAAGCAAAGACAAGAAAAATAGGCACTCCAAGAGAAAAATCTTTGAGAACAATAAATATCCCCCAAAATAAAAGTAGCATTCCAAGAGAGAAAACACTCAAGCATTCAAAGGAAAAATGTGTCACCGCATGACTAAAAAGATAATTTGCATTTCATATTTGTATCATGAATAGTAGAAAAAACAAAAGGAGAAATCAAGAATGATGGGGTTAGTTGTCTCGTAGGCTATTTTAAGCATTTTAGATTTTAAAAGTAGTGTTACCTAAAGACAAGGAGACTCAGACATCTCTGATACTGGTACTAGTGTTGGTATGACTTTTTATCAAAAATAGGATATGGGGGTACTTGGAGATGACAATTTATTTTTAGTGTAATTTAATAATTCCTAAGAAATACCATAGATTCATAACATAATGCTTTGAAAATAAAATAAAATAAAATGTGATAGATATTAACATTTAACATTAAAAGTTTAAAGATTCTAATAGTAAAACCAAATATTAATAGTAATGTCACATTAATATAGAATCAAATAGTTCCAAACTCAAATTACATATCTCATAGTCAGATATGATTTCTGAATATCATATATGACCATCATCATATCAACTTAATAATCACTAAGATTATCATTAGATATTCAAATTTGAAATTCAAAAATATATGGTTTGATGCTAAATCACTGATATGCAAACAAAAAGTTAGAACTATAAACAAAAATTAGAAATCTATCTAGTATCTAGTATGATGATGACTTAAATAATAAATCATTTAAATTACCATTGGTTTTGACTTTAATAATATTAAAATGAGGGCCAAAATACATAAAATTATATAATATTATATTTTAAATTTATTTTCTAATCAAGACACATAGGGGAGACTTCACTTAATGGATTCAGTGACTTAGAGTCTTCAAGAGACTTTGTCATGGACTCTCCAATATTTTTAGAGGTCTCTAGAGATGCAAAAGGTCTCTGATATGAGTCGTCGTCTCCAAGAAGATTCTAGGAGGGGGAGATGCGTCTCCCAGTAACACTGGTTAAAAGTTATCATATTCTTGCATTCTATTCAAACTTCACATGCAACTATTGTAGCTCTATTTTGGGCATGACAATGATTTTTAGTGTGTATTACTACTAACCCACTTTGGCAAAATTTGTAGCAGGAAAATTCGTAGCTGATTGAATAAGGAAATAGTTACAAATGAATTTTTTCACCATGAATTGTAGTTTTTTTGTTTTAGTTGTGAATCTCTAATGTAATGCTCTCAATGGTGGACAAGAACTATTTAGCAATAATATTGGTTTGACATTTCAAAGTGAGTGGAAAAAATAAGGTGCAAGAAGATGATGCAGGAGCATCCCAGGTTTCCAATTGCTGTTGAGTTTCCAATTACTATCGAGTGCCAGTTTCTAGTTACTGTCGAGTGCTAGTTTTCAGTTATTACCGAGTACCAGTTTCCCGAATGTGTCATGTTCTAGTATGTGTCAAGTTTTCCAGTGTGTGTTGAGTTATCCAATATGTGCTGAGTTACCTAGTGTATGCTGAGTGACTCTTCATGTGCCAAGTTACCTAGTGTATGATGAGTGACCCTTCATGTGCCGAGTTCCCCAGTTTATACCGAGTGTCAGCATTTGGACATGATTTTTCTGTGCTTCGGCCTAGTTTTAGGGGAGAACTTACAGGATTGAAATGGGAACGCATATGTGTCAGGAAATGTGAATTTAAAGTTGGATCGTGGATCTGGAAGTTTTATTTTGTATTTGGCCATAACCCAGAAGGCCTTGCAGCTGAGCATGTATTCTGATTACTTGATGAATTATTAAAGATATCCTTCTTCTCTCTCCTTGATATTGTATTTTTTGTTGTGTTAAATCTTGCAAGGTAGTTTGGATAGCTTGGTGAGCCTTTGGCCCTAGTTATTCAGCCCTTGCCTGCATCAAAAAATTATTATTCCACCACTCCAAAGCCAATGGATATAGCTGGTGAAAAAGGAAGCACATTTAAATATGACGATGGGTAGCTAAACTCATCGTATATCCATTTTTTTATGGACCACATACATCTCCACACGAGAAGCAAGGTCTAAAAGGAGCTTTTTACATAAATACAATGTGCATCTTGTTTACAAAGGCTTTAGATAGTCACGATGTACATGTTGTTGCATGTGTTACGTTGATACCACATCCAAATGGACCTAAAAAGGTTAAATAAGTTATCTTTCTTGGTGATGGAGGATGCAGATGTGCATTAAGCATGAAGGATGATACAATATTTTACCAATCAAATCTCGCATGGTAGCTTGATCATGGGTTTAGATCTCTAATGGTAGTTACTGTGGAGAAGATGCAATGTCTGATTAGAGCATGAGTAGACCGCGAAATATGCATAATGAGAAATCCATGAAAAAAAGGACTATAAAGCCTTTAATAAAAGAAATGTTGTTCGTAGGATGTCATTACAAGGAGTGCATAAAATGAATTTGACAAAGATGATGTCAAAATTGTTGAATTTTTGAAAACTTCTAGAAGATATCCCATTATTATTTTTCTTTTCTTTCTTTATATTGCATATCTTCATGTTTAGTGGATGAAGGTTGTATTTAAATCACTAGTAACCTATATTGGATTACACCTAAAATCGATTGTTGCGTACATGGTTGAGTTTCCTTACTATGCTAATCATTTTAGGAACACCGTAAACTTTATCATTAAGCTCCTAATTAAAATTGGGATCATTGTGGGGACATGTATTTTTTTTCTATAGATTGTATATGGATACATAATCAAGATGATTCTTAGGGAAGTTTATAACTTTGGATATTTAAAATGTTGTGACTTATCTTCTTTCAAACTTCTATATAGCTATGTGAAGACATCTAAGGATCAATTGTTAAAATAGATTGTGATTGGTAAATGATAAAAGAAATTGAATAGATATTTAGATTTAGTTAGATGATTTGCTTGAAAAATGGAATAAATATGATATTTGTAAGTTTTAAGATATTTATTTAGCGATGTGGAAAATAAGGTAAAATACTTAAATTTTATTGTCATTATAGTGAAAAGTTGGCAGTTGGTTTTAGTTTGTTTGATACATACTTAAAAATTCAATATATGGTTATCATCTCACAAAATAATTAAACTTTATTGAAATAGAAATTATTATTAAAGATGTAAATTATATTCAACATTTCAAATAAATAGATTTTTTTGTGTAAATTATTGATGATGCTAAAAGAGTGATTTAGAAAACACACTAGCATTCTAATATGTGTATGGCATCAAACTTAAAATAATAATATAGAAATGAGATTTTACTTGTTGCTTAGAAAGGGAAAAGAATTATTTTCTTTTATTTAGAATGATTAACAACCTCTATTATTTTGTCAGTTTCATAAAATTAGATACATAATGTACTATAATATAATAGTTTGTGAACATTAAATTGAATTCATAATTATATATGTTTGAAAAAAAATGGAGAAAAAGAAAAGAAAAATGTGAAAAAAAATTCAAATGATATAAACATCTTGATTATTGAGATAATAGAGCTCGCAATTGCTCTCTGTATTTTAAAAAAATGATTTTATTTCATATAGTTGTCAAAATGAGACATCCTGAATGAATATAAGGGGAAAATTCATGTGACATGGACATGTTCTTGATTGACTGATGAAATAATAACATTTAATAATACATGATGGAGTGAAAATGTCATGATATGATTATTTTCTCACTTACAAGTTGGAAAACATGTAAAAATTTCAAACTTTATACATAATCACCTATAACCAAATCATACCTATTTAATAACATGAACAAATTTTATTATCATATGGTTTATCTATTTGATTGCTTGAAGGGCTACCAAGCACATCATTGAAGAAGATTATAATGAAGTCTCATCAATGAAACAAAAAATGAGCTAAATGGAGATATGAATTTGCAAAGTGGGTTGTATCTAAACAGATCAAACCCAGCTGTTACATTCTAAACATCGTGGCAGTCAAAATCCTTTAGTCAAGGTTGACCTAACAATCATTTTGTAAATTCTTTAATCAAGGTGATATTCTAATGGAATGATCCAAAGTCCTCTAACCAAGTCACTCACAACGGAGTGATTAAACCCTTAAACGGGGTCACACCTAATAGTGCATTTTGTAAGCTTTAATAGGGTTGGTTCTTAACCAAGCTCACTTTAGAAGAGTGGAAAGTGGTAGCATGTTACTTGGTATTTTTTCCCAAATTGGGTTTCCACTTTAAATCTTGGTATCATATATGTGTGAATTGTTAGAGTAATTAGATATTTTCTAATTAACTCTAGTTTCTTAAGCTAAACTTTAGACATCTAATAATTAATTTTTTTATTAATTATTTTGATGCAACCTAGGCTCATACCTTTTTTTGGGTCCCGTGGCTGATCTGACACCATTGTCCTCCACCTCGCTCCCTATGTTAATTGAGAAGACCATGGTTTATGGTTTATGTTTTTCTATGGCCCCTGTTTGTACTGCATTACTTTCCCATCACAATTTCTTCAACACATCTTCTAATGAGTACTCACCTTGGATTTGGCACTACTCCCACTGAATGCACTGGGTTTAATGGTTTGATGTGTGTGTCTTTCACTAGAATAATGCCTTTTTCTTAGCAGTTTTATTGTGAGCATGTCATGGTTAGTTTTTTCAGACATTCTTGGGTAGTTTTTTCTTGGACATTTTGATGCCAATTCAGGATTTGACTTGATGCAAAGTAAAATGGAGGATGAAGATGACTCGGGCTTTTCTGTGGAAGGAATGTATTTGGTGGTGGAGGAGGAACGCAACAGTGCAAAGAATTTGTTTTCTGTGTTGCAATGACAAAGAAGAGGCTGATCGAGAAACTGATGTAGGAGATGATGGCTCTGACCATGCCAGTCTTTTCTTCAAGAATTGAGGTAATCCCATTGTCAAAGGAAAGCACAACTTATTTGCATGCTTTTTGAAACTAGTGTCATGTCTTTGCCAATGTTTTTATTGGCCTGCTTCTATTTCTTCTACAATTGATCAGTAAGTTTGGGTCCTTATTTTACAGGCCTTTGTGCATGCATTTTGTTTATTGATTGGAGGGCACTGTACGAGGGTAACAAATGTGCTACTTCAACCTTTAATGAGACTTGTCCTTCTTTCATGTGCATATTATGCCTCTATTTTTGGTCTATGTATATGAAATATAACCAAATTTATGGGCTAGTCAGGGGTGCCTTGTTTGTAAGCCATGCCTATCATTATTTTGGTAACTTAACATCTTCATCTTAATTATGGTGGAGAAGCAACTTTTATTGGGCAGTCTTCTATGCATACCCAATATAGTGCCATTTATTTTTGGCATTTGACAAAGTTTCTCGATTAGCTAGCTAGTTATTTCATTGCTTGGCAGTATTGCATTTGGCACATACTTTTTTTTGGCCACCAATTTTTAATCTGGCACTGACTCTTTTACTAGGGATACTGATTCATCTTTGTCTTGTTTTCGGTGATCAATTTTTTTTCTAGTAGGGGTTATCATTTTTTAGGCATTTTTTTGCTTTGATGGTCATTTGACCATCAAATTTGGGCTAGTCACTTGTTGACGTTAGTACCATGTCAACATTACATAAACATTCTTGTCACCTCCTCAAGCTTTGTTTGGAGCTACCTTCACTTTTTTTTCTCATATCTTAGGTATACAAACTTTGTTTTTCAAAATCAAGATATAATCGAAAAGTTGGTTCCGAGCCCGTCACAATGGTATAATTAGTTTTCAGTTTTGATGCTTTTTTATGATTTCTATTATTGTCAAAGTTAGGAGTACATTTTTTCACTCCAAGAGGAATATCTTGAGCATTCAATCTCTAATTTGGGAATTCTTTATATCACTAGAAAGGCCTTTCTAAGCTATTTCTAGTGATGCTGGTTGTTTTCCCGAATTCTGCTATAGGCACATTCTATTTAGTCTTTTGCATTTTTTTATTTTGGTAGATATTTTGGTTGTTTCATATCTGGGGATCAATTTCATTGCTTGAAATTATTCTTCATGACTTGTACTATCTATTGTATTAGTCTTATGTCTCTTCTAGTCTATTTAGAAATTATTTTTGTGCATTCTTACAAATGCACAGAGATAAAGTACCATACTACATCTATATTTTTGTTTTAGTTATTTTGCCTTGTTTTGCCTTCTAATTTGAGTAGTGTCATCTGAGGACACTCTTACAAATTATTATATTCTTGGGATACACCATATCTTGTGCCTTATTATACATGCACTACTCTGATAAAGTCCCATGGAGGGTTGATGTTTTGCCTTTTTTACCATCTTCCTTTGTCTATTGAGTGTCCCTTTCATGACATTAATGTTATGGCATGTTTGAGATTGATCACCTCAGTACAAACACACACACACACACACACAATTTTGTGCATATTGATCATGGTTCCTTGACAGGTAGTTCTTTTGGCCTACTTTTTAAGTTGCCTGTCACCTCACCCTTATATGATTTGGGGGGTTCTTCTATTATTTCTCATGCTTCCTTGGTTTGATTGATCAAATCTTCAGGCTTTGGTTTTTCATGCCATTTGTATCTTTGATTTCAGTTGTTGCCTTTTTGTGCCTCTTGATTTGATGTAGATTATAGTCTTCTCTACTTGGTCAGGTTCTATTTTAGTAGAGTTTTTTCAGATCAGTAGTTACTTTCGATAGAGCTTTGTAGCTTCTACATACTTTAGTGGTGTTCTTCATGATCATCTTTTGTTCCTATCTTCTAGGAAATTCCCTAGTTTGGAGGCTTCTTCAGTCCTTCACTAGTATTTTAAGCATTATTTTCATCTCTTTTTGGAGTAGGGTTTTTCCCATGTGGTTTTCTCCATTTCTCCCCTTTTTAGAAATTTGGTTGTGCTTGGGTACCTCATCAAGCCTTGTTTGTCAAGACCCATTTCTACTTTCAGTAGTAGTTTCTAGGTTTTTAACCACTCCTTAAGTTTATCTTAAGAGGGGGTGGGGGGTGTGGTGTTAGAGTAATTAGATATTTTCTAATTAACTCTAGCTACTTAAGCTAAACTATAGGCATCTAATAATTAATTCCTTTATTAGTTTTTTTTATGCAACTTAGGTTAGACCTTTTCAAGGTTTTGATCTCCTTTCTAAGGACAATCTCTCATTGTAAACATTAATTGAGATTAATTCATTGTTGATTATAGCAATTTATTTATTTTCTCATCAAGAATGTCTTATTTATGGATCTGGCAATTTCTGCCTCTATAGCATTTTGCTTCTTTCTTCTATAATAGGTGTTTGCATGTAGGTGATTCTTGGGAGCTATGAGATTGATCTTTCATCAACTTCTACATGAATTTTTTATGTGTGATGCATACTATTTATTTTTGTTTATTTATTGTTAGTCGACATATAGTGAACAAAGAGCTAGGTGATTAATGAATATATTAAATTGTTGATGAGTTGCTATATGGACTGAGTGTTTTTATGAGTTTTATAAGTTATTTGAAGTTATTGAAAGTTGAATTGGCACATCTAGACTCAAGGATAATTAATTCACCTCCTTCACCACGTTCATTTATTCAAAATATTGTAACAATTGGTATCAGAGCATTAGTTCTTGTAAGAAAAGTTTGAAGAGACTTAAGATAAAGATCAATAAATATAAGAGGGAGGTACCTAGGATGAACAAGGAGAACTTCCCAGCATGGAAGTGACTTATGAAGTTGCATCTATTTGGAGTTGGAGATTTTGCATTGTACTACTTGAAAAATGAATTTATAGAAGTTCCTAGACACATGACTATTGAGCAAATGAAAGAGAAGCAAGAGCATAATCAAATGATGATAGATTTGGCATCTTCCTTGAGTTAATTTGAATTTGATGATGTAAAGGAGTGTACTACTACAGATAAAATGTGGGAGAAGTTAGCAAAAATCAATGGAGGAGATAAAAATGTATTAAGAGCTTAAGAAAAAAGTTTGAGAGCCTAATATGGGGACATGAGAATGAAAGGAGAGATTGTTGCACAATATTGTGGCTGAATCAAGAAGGCTATGAATGCCATTAGAGAATTGGGAGGAATCATATTTGATGAGACTATGATAAGTAAGGTATTGAGGACTTTATTTTTCTCTGAAAGCAATTAGAGTATCTGTAATTCAAGAACTGAGATGTACACATAGTAATGATCCGACCTTGGATAGTCTAATTGGTAGACTCATTGCATTAGAACTGTCAAACGTTGATAGTTGTACACCATCTAGTGTTGAATGTGATTTAAAACCTTAACTAACCCTTAATGGATCTAAGAGAAAGAAAAATAGTAAGCATGTGGACAGTGGTAGTGAATCAAATGACAACATTGATGAATTAGAAGTGTTATTGGCAAGAAGGATGCCAAGAGGAAAAGGAAAATACAAAGATAAACTCCCTATTATCAATTTTACTTATAACAAAGTTGGTCATATTGTTGCAAGATGTCCCAATAAAGATGAAAAAGAAGATATGAAAGACAACAAATACCAAGGAAGGAGAGATAATAGAGATATCCAGGGTATCAAATACTACAAGGGCAAAGGTAAGAAATCATGTTACATAGTTGAAGAAGATGGTTCTAATGGTGATGCTGAAGAAAATGATGAAGAACTTGTTTATGTTGCAATGAAAGATGAATCTAATGAAGATGAGAAGATTGCATTGATTTCACATGTGAATAAGAATAAAAGATGTATAATTGATTGTGATTGTTCACATCAAATGATTGGTGATACAAGTAAGTTTGAAAAGCTAGAACATTATAATGGAAGTAGTGTTAAGGTTGGAAATGATGCACCATGTTGTGTGAAAGGTAAAGAATCTATTATACTAAATGATAAGATCAGATGTGATAATGCATATTGGGTTGATGGTTTGAAATATAACTTGTTGAGTGTGTCACAGTTGGTTAGTTCAGACTACTGAGTTGTGTAATTTCCCTCCTTTGCTATCATTGTATACTTCATTGTTAAAGTTGTATATGACTCTCCTATAGATGTGTTAACCCTTATTTGATATTTGAGATGTAATACTTTGATATGTTGAGTAATTGATTATGTTGGGTTATAACAATTTCCTACTTCTAGTGATGATGATTTAATTACTCCTAGTTAGTTAATGAAATTACTTTTATGGTGATGTTATATGACCTGTCTTAGAAATATGTCTATTATGTCCTCATGATGATGAGACATTCATGTTAGAATATGATGTTATTTATATTTTGGATTTACTATTATACTTACCCTGTACTTGCATGTGCATGGTGTGTATATCTGTTTTACATGTACGTTTGACATGTTTGATATGGTTGAGGTAGGGAGTCATAGTCACCTGCTAGTCAGGATCTACATGATGTATTTTGAGTTTTGGTCTGTTTAAGTAATGTTGCTTTTATGTGGATTTAGCTATGTGATTTATTTGGTGAATGATTTAATTATAATATTTAGGTTAATCATATAATATTTGAGAATTATTAAATATTATTTGATTAAATATAAAATATTAAAATATGAGAATATTTAATTATTTAGGTTGTGTGCAGGATCATGGTGTGCCAAAAAGTGGTGCTATGAAAAAAGTGTAGTTTCAAAATGTCTAAAAGCATTTCAAAATCCACTCTAACTTTCTTTCACCCATCCTAATACCAAGGCTAAAAAGTTTGGGCCAAGCCTTTTTATGTATCCAATCCATAATTGGGTATCTAATTTCATATTAGATATCTGATATGAAATTGGATACTTGAAACCTATGACATATATTTTTAAAATTTTTTTTTTTTTAAAAGAGCTATTTTGCATTGCACTTTATTGAGTTTTATTGTTGTGCTCCATTTGGGTATCAGATTTTTGAATGGGTACCAAATAAATGTAAGTTTTTTTTGTACTTTTTTATGATTTGAATGAAAATTATTATAAATTAGTTATTTTAAATATAATTTGTTAAAAATTAGGTTTTTTTAATAGAAATTGTTGAAATTTAAGCTGATTTTAATAGAAATTATGTTTTGCAAATTAATAGGTATGGCTAACCCAAATGATGATATCGAGCTAGGAAAAAATGTTCCTCGTGACCCTCCACCAAACAATCCAATACCCCCTCAAAACCATCCACCGAATAATCCCCTACCCCCTCAAAACCCTCCTCGAATTGAAGATTTGACAATTGAAAATCTCACCAAATTAAGGGTTTTACGAACCACATATAACAATACACCCACATTGGCTCCCATATTACCCATGTTAAACACCATAGTGGATAATATTGAGGAAATGATGCTCTTCACTAGCGTGAGGAAATGCATGCCATGTTTGATGAAGGGCTAGACTATAATTAGTTTGCAGCCTTAAATATAACTAAAGAAAACATAGTTAACCTTTTTGAAGACCTGAAAATTGATAAAAAGTAGAATGTACAAATCCCAAAGTATCAACTAAATGGTGCACAAATGAGGCTATGTGTGCAAAAATTTTAGATCGTTGATGGATGGTTACATCAATTTTGAGTGCCATTCTATTTCATTAAAAAATTGTATGCCGAATTTGTTTTGCACCTCAAGGTGAACTATTGGTGCATGAGGCCAAACATGGGTGTAGGAGGAGGAGCTCCTCAGAATAGACCCTTTTCCTAGGCGAAGAAAGTTGGCACTTTGTCCCCCTATTAATGTCTCCCCCCTCCTCCAGTGTAGCATCTTGATAACATTGTAGAGGCTAGCTCTCAAACTGTTAGAGCCATCCATAGAGTGAGTAGCCTATTGATATCCCCAACTTGGTTAGTGTTGCCTCCCTATGTTGATGATGTTGGTGTGATTTCATCATCAGCGAGCTCATCACATGTTTGTGTGCCCATACTTACATATATTTGTCTAGGTCCCATAGGTGATCTTTCTGAGTATTAGTTTGTATTTGAGGAAGATACACCAGACGCACTTACAGAGGCTACACACCCTGACGTGAGAGAGGAGGGCATGTAGAGGCATGGAATCCTTCTATGTTTGTACGTTATACATTTTTTTTGTTACAACATATGTGATTTAAAGTTAATATTTATAATAGAATAATTTTAACCCATACTAACTTATACATGTATGTGACCTTCATTCATATTTAGTTGATGATTGAGGAGGAGCACAAATAGGTTGATAATGTCATGCTCTCCGCTATTTCATTTGGTCTTGAGACATTTGAGGTACATTATGTTGTGTTCTCATTATTTTTCTATTTGATATTGGAGCATATATGGTTTCTAATCTTTCTGTTCTCTTGCAGGTATCACCTATTAGTGGGGCACAGAGTGTGGGGGGTGAGGCACAACTCATTCACAAGGGAAAGGTAATTAGGTGCTTCAAAAATGATTAAATATCGATCTATTCTTGTAAAATATTTGTGGTAATAAAATTTAATTACATTCTTTATTGTACAAGGCATGGCTATTGGTGATGAGTCTAGGAAGATTTAGCATCGCAGACCCTTTGTTGTTTCCATTCGTAGTGAGAGCCCCATTGTATGTATAAGTATCATTTATTTTTTATTTTCCTTATTTTCATAATTAAATTCAAAACTAATTTCTATGATATTAACAACTAGTATTTTGTATCTCATAGGAAAAATCTAGTGCACAGGAGGTTGGACACCAATTTTTTTTTAATCTTTAATGATGCAACTATTATATCTAGAGGAGTCGGCAGCGGTAAGTTGTAGTTTGAACTATTGATTATATATCATAAATTTAGTATGATACACATTATAATATTATAGTTTAATTTGTAGATTCATCTGAAAAACATACTTGAACATATATAGGCCACAATGAACGAGGTTCAAGGATTTCCTAGGACATATGAGAGGACTCCTAAGTGACGCATGTTGAGATAATGGTTGTTGCACACATTGCATAATATTGTTATATTGTATTATTTTATTTCATTATGCAATGTTGCACCTAGATGGACATGCAACATGTAAAGATTATCATGGGATCTAATTGATGAGTTGTATTGTAACATTGTGATAATATTTCATGTAATTATTTAATATTAGAGAAAGAGAATTAAAATTTCAATATTAAATGTGGGGTCGAGGGGTTAGATAGCATATGGTTTGTGTAATACCACTTAGTGGTTTTGTGAGACTTGCTATTATATAAGAAACCACAAGGGTAGTTGTTGGGGTGAGAAGATAGAAGGCAAAATGCGAAAGAGTTGAGTGGGACAAGGCTTGACAAGTTAGCCAAGGGAGCATTTGTGAAGGTTGGAAGCATGGCATGGGATGTGTGGATTCAAGCTTGTTCACATAGATTTCTTGGTTGTGACTATATATTTGAAGGCTTCTATGCTTGTATTGCAATGGTTTTTTGTTGAATAATACATGGTGATGGATTATTTTGGAGGTTTGGTTTTTTCCCTCAATGAGGGTTTCCTAGGGTATATCTTGTCTCACATTTGTGTGGGTATGTTGTCTATTCTTTTGCATGTGGATTTTACTTTCATGTTTATTTTATATCTATTATAGATTATGTGCAAATGGTTATATTCTTTGTTGCAAGTTTCCTTACAAGTGGTATCAGAGTTATGGTTTTATTATTTTAACCCTAGATTAAATCCATGAGAATGCATGAGAGGATGAAAAAAAAGGACAAGATATATGGGTTTTTATTGCAGATCTGAAGGTTTTGGATTTGCTGTTATGATGAGATGTTGGTATATTTGGGCATGTGAAATTGTTTCACAAAAGGGTTTTTCAGATGTTTCATTTAAATGAGAGTTTTTAGGGGGAGCTTGTAGAAATGACCTCCTAGGCAAAAATAGACCTCACCATTGGATCCGGGTCAATGTTTCCATATATATTTTGATATAATATGCCCTAGTTTGGCCATGTTTAGATTAAATGAAAGAGATTTTTAGTTTTAGCCTGTGATGGCCGTCAAATTTAATCCTTTCATAATTTTCATCACAAAAAAAATCACAATGAAAATAGTAAAAAGACTATCTTAGTAAAACAACCATAACTTTCTCTCAAGATATTAGATTTCAGACTTCTTATAGGCACTGGAACCTAATTTAGAGCACTACAATTTGGTGTAGGTATGGTTATGTCATTTTGACATGTTGTCAGGTTTTAAGAGCTCGAAAGTCCTGGATGTTTTGTTATTTTGAGCACAGATTAAGGCATAACTTGGGCATACGAAGTCAGATTTTGGACTTAAAGTAGTCAACAAAAAGATCTTGGAAAGCTCTACACATTGCTTTAGATTTGGTGTAGGTCTGGCATGGTTTATTTGGTGATATATTAATCTGAACATTTATGATATATATTGGGTATAGTAACATTGTGAGTTTATGACATTGTATGTTTGGAGATTCAAGATTTGATGTCATTGTATACTCAGTTTATATTTAATATTGGTCTCATGATGATAAGGTTAGATCAGTGTTTGGTTTGGATATATATGATGACTTGTTGGATCTACAAGTTGTGCAGTGTTGTAAGCGGTCTATACTTACAAGTTGCATTTATAACTTGGTTATGGGTTGTCTTTGCCCATTGATCTTTCATTATTGATGCATATTCAGATTGGTGGTTTGGATTTGAGTTGTCTATGCCCTAAGTCACATAATTTGCTGATTTTTTCTTCATGTAGAAGGGATGAGATGTTGTTACCAAGTATAATCATTGTGAAGGATTATGGTTGACTATTAAATCCTAATAGGTTGGACATATTGAGAGTTAGTTTCTTGGTTCATAGATGTGATGATGGTTCCATAGATTTTTGGCATGACATGATTGGATATACAAGTACATCTTTGATGTTCATTGGCTTGGATTTCTGATTTGGTTATGGTGGTATATCTTCTTGGTTAAGGGTCATGATTATTTGATCTCTTTGAAGAGCTCATGATGTACACTTTGAGTTCTTTTATGGTTTGATGCCTTGGTTGATTCTCATGGTTAGAGGATGATTTTTTTTTCATCATGATGTCATGGATAGCTTGGATACATAGTTTAGTGGGAGATTATGGTAGTTGTGGGGTGACAATGCAGGATTAGTTCCTAGTTTGGTTTGTATCTTCTTAGGTTTGGAGATCTTGGTTTCACTTGACCTAACACTTTCGTTGTGTGAGTGTAGATTTGAGGGATTTCCATGTAGGAGATGGATGTTATGATGCCATAGGTGACTTGGTACCATAGTTGAGTGGGTTTTTTTTGGCATTAATATATTTATTGAGTGTTTATAGATGTTGGAGATTTGTCTTAGATCCTGTTGCTGTAAAAGCATCTTTGACATTTGCATGGTGCACTTGTTATCTTCATGGTTTATGAAGATCGTTAGATCTTGAAGACTCATAGGGTTCTTGGTTATCTTCATGGTGTGTGCAGATGGTTCTTCATGGTATGTGGAGATAGTTTTTCTTCATGGTGTGTGGAGATGGTTGCATCTTGAGGGCTAATGGGATTCTTGGTAAAGGTGTGGTTTATGCTTTCATTTGACATGTTATCTTTGGGGTGAGGATGGTTTCATTTTTATGTCATGATATACTCGTGATATGTGTTTAGAGTTTTGACATGTTATAGTATGTTCATATAGAGCATGTTATCTCTTTTGTTTGAGATGGTTAGATCATGTTGTCATATTTAAGTTCTTGAGGCCATGGTTGGAACTTTGACATTGATCTTGGTTTAGTTTTTTGGTATTGAGTACATTGATCATAAGCTAGATACTTCATGATATTGCTATGTTGCATTTGGAATTGGCATGGATTGATTGGTTATAGGTGGTCATGGATACTTAGAGATGGTGGTGATGTTGATTTCTCTTGGATTAGAGAAGTATTTGTTGGGGCAGTTGATGGTTTCAGTGGGAAGTCCAAGGGGCATTTACCTGATATGGACTTGAGAGGAGATTGTTCTTAGACGAGTCTTGGTTGGAGACTTGGATGACTTTATGAGCATTCTCACTTCCCACTCTTGGTCTACTTGGCAGTTTGCTACTTAGAGGTATAGCCCATTGTTTCTCTCGGGTGCATTATGTTTATGCTTATCTTTCATGGATATGGATCTTGAGCTAGTACATGAGTTAGTTCTAGAGGGTTTATTTGAGAGATGGTTTAGCATTGGTTATCTCCATTTACATATGTTGTTATCTTGATTGAATTTGGGAGATGGTTTTATATTGTGCATATTCCTTGGATTAGGAATGGTTTATGCGTTTGATCTTCTTGTGAGAGAATTGCATCCATGATTAGTTATATGGTATGGTTTGGGTGTTGTTGAGGCTTCTTGTTGGGGTTTTATGGAGGAGATCATACTTGCACAGTTTACATCTAGAAGTGCATATAGAAGGACATGATATAGGTTATGATTTGCATGGTTTCTCTTTGGTCTTGGTTATCTTCCTAGATGTTCAGTTTTTCTTACATTGGATTTGAGATTGGTTAGAGATTGTGATCACTAGTTTGTGCTCATGTATGTCATGTGAGAGATGACATGGCTATTACTTTATCTCTTTCCTCTATTTTTTGTGGAGAGCTTTGGAAATTATTGGAGATTTTTTATGAGAATTAATCTTAAAGGTTATTGGTTTATGTGAGGCACATTAAAAGTTTTGGCATCAAGCGAGATCGTTGTGCCGAATCCAAATAGAATGTGATCTCTCAAAAATGAGATAGGTTATTGTAGGCCTCACATGACTGTCCTATAGCTAGCATTTGACATTTCGTCGATATCCTCCATAAGCTCTAAGTTACGACCCTTGAAAGATCGACCTTGAAATGCACTTAGAGCACCTTAGAAACTCTTTGATACAAGGTGGCCATGAATGATAAAGGATCTTAGTGGATTGAGCAAGGGTGTCACTAGGGTTCACCCACACATCTGGAGCTAATGACACTGATGATTTGATGCCAAGATTAGTAGTTTCAAAGTTACACAGTGATGCACCTGTGAATTGAGGCACACTGCAAGTTTTGGCATCAAGCAAGATCACTATGCCGAATACAAACGAAATGTGGTCTCTTAAAAATGAGATAGGTTATTATATGCTTCAGCATGAAAATCCTATATTATTTGAAATTTTATTGGTAGCCCCCATAAGCTCCAAGTTACAACCCTCGGAAGATCGATCTCAAAACACAAGTAGAGCACCTTGGAGACTCTTCTGTATGGAGTGGTTGTGAACAATGGTGGCTCTCCATGGATGGAAGAAAAGTATCACTAGGGTTAACCTACCCATCCAGAGCTAATAACACTGACAATTTGATTCCAAGATTAGCGGTTTCAAAGTTACATATTGATGCACCTATGAACTAAGCCACATTGTGAATTTTGGTATTGAGTGAGATCATTGTGCCAAATCCAAATAAAATTTGATCTCTCAAAAATGAGAGAATGAGATAGGTCATTGTAAGCCTTGACATGAATGTCCTATATCATTTGACATTTCATTGATATCCCCCATGAGCTCCGAGTTACAAGACACTTAGAGCACCTTGGAGACTCTTTGGTACGGGGTGGCCACGAATGATGGAGGCTCTCCATAGCTAGAAGAAGAATGTCACTAGGGGTCACCTGCCCATCCAAAGCTAATGACACTAATGATTTGAAGCCAAGATTAGTGGTTTCAAAGTTACACAGTGATGCACCTATGAATTGAGGCACACTACGAGTTTTGGTATCTAGCGAGATCGTTGTGCCAAATCCAAATAGAATGTGATCTCTAAAAAATGAGATAGGTTATTGTAGGCCTCAACATGAATATTCTATATTAGTTAAAATTTCATCGATATCCCCCATGATCTCTAAGTTATGACCTTGAAAGATTAACCTCAAAATGCACTTAGAGCACCTTGGAGACTCTTTGTTACAGGGTGTTGTTGGAAGTTCTTTGTGGCCAAAACAAGGGTTCCACTAAAGTTCACCTACTCATCTAGAGCTAATGATGTTGACAATTCAATGCCAATATCGACGGTTTCAAAGTTACACAGTGATGCACCTATGAATTGAGGCACACTACAAGTTTTAGCATCGAGCGAGATCGTTGTGCTAAATCCAAATGGAATGTGATCTCTTGAAAATGAGATAGATTATTGTAGGCCTCAACATGACCATCCAGTAGCATTCAATATTTCATTGATATTCTAAGTTACAACGCTTAGAAGATCGACCTGGAAATACACTTACAGCATCTTAGAGACTCTTCAATATAGGGTGGCCACGAATGATGGAGGCTCTTTGTGGCCATAAGAAGAGTATCACTAGGGTTCACTTGCCCATTTAGAGTTAATGATGTTGATGATTTGATGCCAAGATTAGTAGTTTCAAAGTTACACGGTGATGCACCTATGAACTAAGGCAATACTACAAGTTTGACATTGAGCGAGATTGTTGTGTTGAATCCAAATGAAATGTGATCTCTTGAAAATGAGATAGGTTATTGTAGGCCTCAACATGACTATCCTGTAGTATTTTTCATTTCATCAATAGCCTCCATGTGCTCCGAGTTATGACCCTTGGAAGATTGACCTCAAAATGCACTTAGAGCACCTTGGAGACTCTTCAGTACAGAGTGGCCATGAATGATGAAGGCTCTTATTGCCTAGAACAAGGGTGTCACTAGGGTTCACCTGCCCATCTAGAGCTAATCACACTGAAAATTCAATGCCAAGATCAGTAGTCTCAAAGTTACACAATGATGCACCTATGAACTAAGCCACACTACAAGTTTTGGCATCAAGCGAGATCGCTGCGCGGAATCCAAATGGAATGTGATCTGTTTAAAATGTGATAGGTTATTGTAGGCCTCAACATGATGATGGAGGCTCTTTGTAGCAGGAAAAATAGTGTCACTAGGGTTAGTATTGAGTTAAAATATTATTTTTTACCTCTCTCAAGTTTTTGGCATTGGGCACAATGCAAGTTTGGTGTTAGTTTGTATTAAAATCATCATTTTTTAGGTCTCTTTGATGAGAGCCAATTATAACCTATTTAATTCCATATTTTAATCCATTTCATGCACTTTCCTACTCACTTTCCTATTACATTTCCTTTCCATTCCATCTCATTATTACCATTTTTACGTTGCATATGGTTTAATATAGATAAGTAGTATTCAATATTGTTTTGGGATTAAAATATGGAAACTACATTAATTGATTTCCTTTACTAATATTTATAATTGGAGCATGTTCACTAATGGGTGTAGATATTCCTGTTAGCTATTTCATACTTTCTTCTTGTTGCATGTTGAATAAGAACCAATAACACTCTCTACTATTCACTTTCTTCCAATCATTAGAGGATATAATGTAATATAGAATTTTCTTGATATGTACCACATGGAGAAGAAGTTGGCATGGGCATCATCAATTTGTCCCTTTGATACATATTACACAATCACAACCTAAATCTCTTCATTGGGAAATGGATATTATGGCATGGTTGTTGTCTATACACTACCCTCATTTGGTTCTTTTTGCAAATAGTTTACCCACATTGGTTTCTCTTCATCATACCTATTATGGACAATTCCAACTCATGGAAGTTGTTAGAAATGCTTTAGAATTACTGAGAGGGGGGGGGGCGAATCAGTTATTTAGGGTCCAAATGTCCAATTCAAACTTTTCATCAAGTAAAGTGTGCCCATCAAACTGTTCATTCATCCAAGCTTAAATTTTTAGACTTAACAAGTTACTGTAAATCAACATGAAAGCATAACACATGAAAAATCAACACATAACACAATGATTTACATGGAAACCCAATTTGGAAAAAAATATCAATAACATGCTACTCAATTCTAACTCTTCTCAAGTGATGCCCTGTGAAAGGCCTACCCTGTTAAAGGCTAAAACACACTATTAAATGTGACCTGGTTAGAGAATTTATTCACCCTATTAGAAGTGGGCCTGACTTTGAAACATTCACTTGGAATGCCACCCTATTAAAGGATTTATAATTGGCTATTAAACCAACCTAAGTCCATAGGATTTAACCCTAACTAATATAATTGCTCGATAGTAACAATAAGGGGTTTTGACCTAATTACAATTCACAACTTATCTTGTAGATCTCATATCACTCTTTAGCTTTTCACATTGCTTGGCTTTAGTCTCTACAGCTCGGACAACTTGTCCTCCTTTCAAGCTTTGTCTTCTTGAGTCTTCATGCTCAATGTACTAGTACAAAAATCTCTCACTGACCACTTATAGAAGTAGAGTCTCTATGCTCTATTCTTCCTTCTCCTTGATGTCTTCTCCTTGACACCCTTCAACCACTTCGTAATTTGGCACACTAGCAACTCTTGGTTCTTGGCTTGTAACTCCTTAAATAGAAGTCTAAAATTGCTTTTCCCGCTTGATTCTTCTATCCTTTAATTTTGGTTCGAATGGATTAGGTAGGATTCATTGAATCTAACCCATATTTTGTCCCTTCTAGAAACATCTTGAAGAATCCTCTTGAAATCACTCAAAAATGGTTTACATAGAATTTTATGCCACCAGCTCATCATCCTTATCCTCCATTTGGTTCACCAAATTCAAGGTAACAAATTTTTCGGCTCAGATCTGGCGAATCTTTGACTTTTCCAATAATGCAATAGCTCGGCACTATCAAAATTTTGGTGCTCAACACACACTGTGTTACTCAACATCAACTATATTTTACTGATGCTCAACACCTATTATGGATTTAATTAGTATCCACTAAGTTTTACATTTTCTCGGCTCCTTCTATATCACTTGGCACCTGAAGTTCACTCGGCACACACTAAATTTTGTATTTTCTCAGCCCCACCTGAAAATTTGCTTGGCTTGAACTAGCTTTCTTGGCACTCACTAATGAACTTAGTTAAGCTTTGCAGTCAACCTTGTTACAACTTATTCTTCTTAAGTAAGTGTGGCCAACATTTGTATCTTCCAATATACTATCAATACATCATTTTACCATTGTCTTAACTGATCCTTGCACTTCATTACAAAACCATAACTCAACCTTTCCCTTAGGTGCTCTTGTTACATCATGTTTATTAAATCCTCTTCATCAATCAACTAAGTGATAGTACTTGGATCTTATATGCAATTTTCATTCCAAAAAATAGTAGGTTTGACATCAATGACAAAACAATGATTGAAAACATTCTTTATCAACCAACTTCTTTCTTTGCAATCTCCCTCTTTGATCTTCAACAATGATCTTTTCAATCAGATTTCCAAAAATCTCCCTCTTTGGCATTGATGGCAAACCAAACTGATCCACCATCAGACCAAACTATTCAACCAAGCTCTCAAAATGCTAACTAGGTTAGAATAGTAAGTCAAAAGCTAAAAAGAAATTGTGTTACCATCAATTTTCACTTTTCCCTTCTCTAATCTACAATCCTGATTACTTTACTTTCACTTCTCCCTCTTGGCTGCTATTTCCTTTCTATTTTCACTATGGACTTTTTTTTTGTATTGCTCCTGACTTCCTCTTACATTATTTCTCCCTCTGTCCTCTATCCATTTGATCCTGTAGATTTGATCAGTTTCTTGTTACTTCACTTTCTCCTCAAATGTTGTTGATTAACTTCTACATATATCTCCCTCTTTTTCTAGATTTGAAATCAGTTTGTTACTGCTATTCTTCCTGTTTGAAAACAATGCCAAAGACACATTACTTTAGCATCTTATCATGCAAGTATAGCATTTTCTGGAACTTCCAATTTCTCCCTCTATCACCTTGCTTATGACTGATTTGTAACTTCTACACTTTAATTACTTCAGGCATGAATCCTAAAGTAAGTATCCTCTGCATCAAGGTAATATTTCAATGATCAACTCATTTGATGCAGGGTAATCTTTTCTATTGCTTAAGTAGCCTTGGATAGGGGTATTACCCCTAACTTAACTCTAAGATATTCAAAAGCATCTTTAGGTAATGCTTTTGTGAAGATGTCAGCAATCTGTTCTTTTGAACTAACATATTCCATTCTTACTTGCTTTTCTTCCACCAATTCTCTTACATAGTAATACTTAATTGTAATATGCTTAGTTTTGGCATGCATCACATGATTCTTTGAGATGTTGATGGCACTTGTGTTATCACAATAGAGTATCATAGGTTCAATTCCCTCTTCCTTTATACCTTACAACAGATGTTTGATCCATACAATATTAGTGCAATTGATAGCGGCTGCAACATATTTAGCTTTTGCTATGGACTATGAGGTACAACTTTACTTTTTGTTGGTCTAGGTAACCAATATTTTCCATAAGAAAAGTGCTCCTCCACTAGTTCTTTTTCTATCATCAATGTTACCTCCTCAATCAGAATTAGTGTAGGCTCTTAACTCAAACCTTTTACTTTTCTTGTTGTACAAACCAAAATCATCAATTCCTTTTAGGTACCTTAGTATTCTCTTTACTGCCATTAGATGATTTTCTCTGGGGTTAGCAAAAAATCTTGCCACTATTCCAACTGCTAATGCAATGTTTGGTCTACTATGTACAACATACTGCAATTTACCAATCATTGATCTATACATTGTCTGATTCACTTCAGCTGACTCATCATTCTTGGATAACTTGTCTGGTTACCATTGGTGTGCTAATTGGTTTTCAATCTTCTAATCCAAATGTCTTGAGTATCTCCTTGATGTATTTGGATTGGGTTACAAATATGCCATGCTTTATTTGATGTGCTTGCAATCGAACAAAGAATTTGATTTCTCCAAACATTGACATCTCAAACTCATGTTTCATTTGATTAGCAAAATCTTTTCATAGAGCATCTTTTCCTTCAAATATTATATCATCAACAAAGATACCAGATATCAAAATCTCCTTACCTTTTTCTACCTTGATATACAGGTTGTTGTTGTCATATGTTCCCTCAAATCCTATCTAGACAAGATATTTGTGCAGTCTCTCATACCATGCTTTAGGTGCTTGCTTTAAACCATAGAGTGCTTTGTGCAATTTGCAAACCATATCCTTGTTGTTGTCATCAATGAATCCCTCTAGTTGTTCTATGTAGACTTCTTCTTCTAGTATACCATTTAGAAAAGTAGAATTTACATCCATTTGGTAGACTTTGAAACCTTTGTAGGTAGCATATGTAAGTAGTGTTCTGACTCCTTCCATTCTTGCAACAAGGGAAAATGTTTTCCCATAATCTAGTCCTTCTTCTTGTGCATAACCTTTGCAGACTAGTCTGGCCTCGTTTCTTGTTATCTCACCATTCTCATCAAGTTTGTTCCTAAACACCCATTTTGTACCAATTACATTCTTATCAACTGGTCTAGGAACTAAAGTCCAGGTTTTGTTCTTCTCAATCTAGTCTATCTCCTTTTTCATAGCTTTATACTAATCATCATCTTGTAGTGCATATTTCACTGTTTTAGGTTCAATTTTTCTCATCAAACATAATTCATTCCTTAGTCTGTTCCTTGTCATTGGTTTGGCATCCTTGTTACCAATTATTTATTTTGCAGCGTGATGTCTTCTCACATATCTAGATAGTCTTGGTTTTGTTCTTCTTTCCATGTTTGGTTCTTCAATTTCAGAGTCACTATGCACATCTCTTTCTGGTATATCATCATCTATTTCATGAGTACTGACTTCTGAGTCAGAATGTACATTATCTTTATTCTACAACTTGGCTTATGAATGCAGCTTGGCATTCATTGGCTGTTACTCAACTAATACTGAAATTTGTTGTTGATTCCCAACTTAATTGGTAGAATCATCTTCGATAGACATTCCTTCATAGAAGTATGCAAAAGATTTTTATTCATTTGGTTCCTTAGATTGATCAACTTGGACTTTTGCATGCTCATCAAAATTTACATTTGCACTCTCCAAAATCTTGTTAGTGTTAGTATTCAAACAGTTATATGCTTTGCTTCTAGTTGAGTATCCAAAGAATATGCCTTCATCACTCTTTGCATCAAACTTTCCATTTCTAATATCTTTAAGAATATAGCATTTACAACCAAATACTTTGAAATGTTTTGCATTAGGTGAGTGACCATACCATAATTCAAAAGGTGTTGTATTTGCACCTTTCTTGACTTGGACTTGATTCAAGGTGTAAACAAAAGTTCTTATAGTGTCTCTATAGTACTTTAGAGTAGATTTCTTCTCCATCAACAATGTTCTGGCATAGTCTATCACTGATCTATTCCTTCTCTTTGCAATACCATTTTGAGGTGGAGTTCTTGGTGCTGATGTTTGTCTTTTAATACCTTTGTCATTGCAAAATATTTCAAATTCTTTTGATGTAAACTCACCTTCTCTGTTTGATGTAAACTTGCCTCCTTTGTCTGTAATTATCAAAATTGGACAATTCAAATGCAGTGAGTCTTCCCACTATTCCTTCAAAAGTTAGTGTATTTCCTAGTATACATCTTAACTCCTTGATGGCTGAAACTCTTATAGCATAGATAGGGAGCAAGGTTCTTAAGTATTTGTTGTCGATAGTATCATCTTCTAATTGACCACCTAGACTTCTTATTGCACTTACTACCTCTTTCACTCTGGCAGCATATTGAGCAACATTTTCTACTTCCTCCATTTTCATGTCATCAAGCTTTCCTTTGAGGCTTTCTCTTTTTGCTCTTTGAACATTCTGATCTCCTCCATAGATATCTATTAAGGCTCTCCACATTTTGAATGTAGTGTCAGATCCCTTGATGCATCAATTTCAACATAGCTGAGTGCAGAGGCAATCTCCAGCATTGCCTAATTGTGCTTCTTCCTTTTGTTCAAATCATCTACAAAAAGGGGTTCGGCTGGATCTAAATATTCCACTCTAGTTGAAGTTTTTGTATAGTCACCTATTGATCCAAGGTGCAACTTCATTAGACTTTTCCATGCAATAAAGTTATCTCTATTTAGCTTGGGAAATTCTCTCTTGGACATCTTGATCTTCCTACTTCTAGTGCCTTTAAACTAAATCAATAGATGGCTTTGATACCAATTGTTAGAAATGCATTAGAATAATTGAGGGTGGGGGGGGCCCAAATGTCCAATTCAAACTTTTCATCAAGTAAAGTGTGCCTATCAAACTGTTCATTCATCCAAGTTTAAAATTTCAGACTTAACAAGTTATTGTAAATCAACATGCAAGCATAACACCTGAAAAGTCAACACATAACACAATGATTTACATGGAAATCCAATTTGGAAAAAACCACTAGTAACATGCTACTCAATTCTCACTCTTTTGAAGTGATGCCCTGTGAAATGCCTTCCCTATTAAAGCCTACAACACACTGCTAAATGTGACTTGGTTAGAGGATTTATCCACCTTGTTAGAATTGGGCCTAGTTAGAGGGCTTTAGAACATTCACTTGGAATGTCACCATGTTAAAGGATTTACAAATGGCTATTAAACCAACCTAAGTCCATAAGATTTAACCCTAACTGATACAATTGCTAGAGAGTAACAATAAGGGGTTTTAACTTGATTACAATTCACAACTTATCTAGCAGATCTCATATCACTCTTCAGCTCTTCACATTGCCTAGCTTTTAGTCTCTGTAGCTTTGATAGCTTGTCCTCCTTTCAAACTCTGTCTTCTTGAGTCTTCATGCTCAATGTACCAGTGCAATAATCTCTCACTAACCACTTATAGAAGTAGAGTCTCTATGCTCTGTTCTTTCTTCTTCTTGATGTCTTCTCTTTGACACCCTTCAACCACTACGCAATTTGACACACCAACAACTCTTGCTTCTTGGCCTATGACTCCTTACATAGAAGTTCGGAATTGCTTTTCCCGTTCGATTCTTCCATCCTTTAATTTTGGTTTGAATGGATTAGGTAGGATTCATTGAATCTAATCCATATTTTGTTCCTTCTAGAAACATCTTGAAGAATCCTCTTGAATTCACTCAAAAATGGTTTATATAGAATTCTCTGCCACTAGCTCATCATCCTTATCCTCCATCTAGTTCACAAAATTCAAGGTAACAACTCTATCGGCTCAGATATGGTGAATCTTTGACTTTTCCAATAATGCAATAGCTTGGCACTATTGAAATTTTGGTGCTCGACACACACTATGTTACTCGACATCAACAATATTTTACTGATGCTCGACACCTATTGTGGATTCACTGATCATCCACTAAGTTTTCTATTTGCTCAGCTCCTTCTATATCACTTAACACTTGAACTTCACTCAGCACCTGAAGTTCACTTGGCACTAAATTTTGCATTTGCTCGGCTCCAACTAAAAATTTGCTCAGCTTGTACTAGCTTGCTCGACACTCACTAATGAACTTAGTTAAGCTTTGTAATCAACCTTGTTACAACTTATTCTTCTTAAGTTTCTAAGTGTGGCCAATATTTTTATCTTCCAGTATATTATCAATACATCATTTTACCATTATCTTAACTGATCCTTACACTTCATTACAAAACCATAACTCAACCTTTCCCTTAGGTGCTCTTGTTACATCTTGTTGATTAAATCCTCTTCATCAATAAACTAAAGTGATAGTACTTGGATCTTATAAACAATTATCATTTCAACAAATAGTAGGTTTGACATCAATGACAAAACAATGATTGAAAATATTCTTTATCAACCAACTTGCTTCTTTGCAATCTCCCTCTTTGATCTTCAACAATGATCTTTTCAATCAGATTTCCAATAGAAGTTGCATCCTTTAATAGCATAGAGACCTTCAATTTTCATTTGTTGATATTTAGGTGCTCCCACATCAACAAATGTATATGCACATTTCACGTGAACCAACATCTATTATGTAGCAACCATTTCAAACTATTAAAATTAGCAACTACAATTTGTTAGAACGATCAAAATAATTACCTATTCTTAGCATGAGATCAAGCTTTGTTATAATCTGTTATTATTTGTATGATGGTTATTAAAAAAATGGTTGTAAAAACCTGATATAGATCTATCTATAAAAGAAACGTAAGGCATATTTGAACAGGCAGATTCCTATAAACAAAAAGAAAACTTGAATATATTGTTTTCAATAGGAACAAATTGTTGTACACAGTTTGAGACTACATTATTTTGAAGTAAATAAAACATTAGTTGTTGGATGGTCACAGTAGCGTAGATCCTATTTCTATATGCATCATGCAAACTAAGGAGTTTGGGCCCGCTCTTTGGTGAAGCACGATGGTATTTTTGTTTAGTGTGTTTTTTAATATGTTAGTTAAGAATTCAATTCCATAATTAGTCTATTTGATAAATTAGATGTTTACATTTTTATCTATTTATTGATTTCTCAGATTAGTTGTTTTAGATCTAAATGTATTATTTATATAACTAGTAATGTTATTGTTATTTATTAGTGTTTCTAATATTCTATAGATTAATGTTTATTTACGTTTCTGAGGTTCCTGTTGCAAGGAAGTGATAGTTCCTATCGTTGGGATTTACTTGGTTTTTCATAGATTCAATTCCGTGTAATGTAAATGCATTCATAAACCCTCATCTCACAACTATCATCTCTTGATAGCATATTGCTCGGATGCCTTTCGCAAGATTACGCTGTCAGATTGACATGTATAGACGAGTCAAACTTCATCATAAAATTTTTAATTCTTCTCTTATTATTTGCCCCAGTGTTGGCCTATCACCCTCCACATAAATTTCACTAAGTTAAAACATCTTTGTTTCTTACATTAAATCAAAAAATTTACATTTTCAATATCTTGAGTGTTCCATTGTTATTACATCAATACACAACTATAAAAAATTGTAGTGTCAAAAAATGTAGTGTAAAAAATAGTAATGTAAAAAATGGAATAGATTTTTCTTTTTTCTTCTTCTTATTTAGTTTTTTATCTTCATACATGGCTACTCTTCATGATGTACCTACATTCCAATATTATAAAAAAAATCAGTAACTTATTGTATTAAGCAAGATAATCATTGGTTCACTGAATCATTATGTACAAAAGAACATGTAAGAAGTAAATATACCTAGTCGAGTGTTCTTGTAGGGTCCTCTCTTTGTTTTAGGGTCTCTAATAGGGTTTCATGATCAACATTAGTAATAGTAAAAAGTTCTTTTACTTTTGGTATTCCTTGATGCTTCAACAACTTCACATATGTTGCAATAATAAGATGTGAATATATGATAATTGTTTTGTGCTTCTGATAGTCTTCAAATGTAGGAATTCCATTCCTTATAAGCATGTATGTCTGCAACCATGTTCCAACAATAACAACTAAAATAGTAGGATATGTGAATCCATTATCATCTGTGATCGGTTGTGCAAGCTTTTATTACCTTTTACACAATGTGCTAACCAATAATATGATTTCTCATTATTGCCCTATGGTGCAACCAATGCAAAGACATGCCCTAGCTGAAGAAGATTTGATAGATGTTTATGCTCAAGTGAACTTTCCATGTCATCATTTCTGATATAGGGTATGATAGACAATGGAGTAAGATAATGTGGAGCTCATGTGTCCACCCACTCACTTGACTCACAATGATCCCAATCACAGTAAAAAAAACTAGGACAAAAGCAAGCTAGCTATAGTGTCCAAATGGTCCATGTAGTAGAATTAGAGCTATGGAATGAATGCATTTTTTATGAGTCTCTAACTGCAGCACAATCTGATCTATCACCTATGGATCCTTCCTCAACCAACCAAAAGAACCTGCGTACTACTAAATCAAGAGTCCCCCGTTATGATAATGCTAAACTACACCAATCAATAATGCTATGAGCATCAAGAAGCTCTGCTCCTGAAATCTTCAATTGCTCTTTAACTAGAGCTCTCTTCACAAATGCTCCTGCTCCATCATGTTTCCCTTTCCCATGGCCAGACTCAAAAAAATTCCAAATATGAGGCACCCCCCTCTCTATGTGCATCCTACACAACAAATAAAACATGCGAGCATTCTTGATTTTACTTGTGCAATTATCTAACCAAAAGATATGTCTATCCATAGCAATGTCATCCTCTTGTAAGAAATCAAAATAATTCTCCAAGAAATGTTGCACAAACTCGTGAGAGTGAGATCTATCATCACTCATGTAAAAATGGTACTCTCTAAAACTCTTCCAATTATCTTTCACACTATCAGGGGCATGTCTATATGTTATGTGGACAAAAATAAAAATCTAAATGGAGTTGTAATACTAATACTATGTCTCATTTTGAGGCTACAATGTGTAGTTCTCTGCAGAGTCAACAATTGATATAATAATGTCAATGGGAAAAGCCTCCTTGCACATTCTAAATTGTTGATCCAACCATTGAGACCTATGACTATGCCTTGCACACTTGTAGAAAAGATTTATCTTCAAATCTGAAATAAAACTAGCCACACTAATTTCTTTTGCAACAATTCACATCTAGAGCGCTCACCCCCACTCTTCAATGTGTATTTCACCATTTCATGTACAATTTTTTTACTATTGTCCTCCTAAGATCTTGTTAGCACCCCTCATGAAATTTTTTGTTAAACTTGGATAAGCCATCACATTCTGAACACTTCTCATTTAAGCAAACATTTCTATAAAAGAAACAACCATCAACTCTATGACATAAACATTGATCTAGCAAGTCTCTTGATGATTTTGGAAGTCCAGTAGCACCACAATTCTCCAACATCTTTTTACTATACAAAGTAGAACAGATGGAGAGTATTAGTTCATGGTGCATAGAAAACTCAACATGATATTTGCAACAACATGTATTTGAAATTTTAAGTCCAGCACACAATAAGATGGCTTCAAAGATTCAAAAGCTCTTTGTGATATATGCAATCTTGGATGACTCTCTAAATTCTTTTAACAACATAGTTTGACTTACCTACAAATAATGTTTAGGATGTGGTGTACAATCTTTGATGTCAATTCTCAACTTCAACACATCTTTAGCATTGGCTAATACTCTTGAGCTAGAGTGCCAAAATTATGTAATTTCTTCTTTCACATCATCGGATAGCTTCTTATCAAAACATGGAAGTCTCCCACCAAAAGCCCATGTTTTATTTTGAAGATGATCATAAATTCTCTCTTGTCTACTAAGTGCTCTTCTCAAAGTAGTACAATTTAGGTTCAAGTCAATACAAATTTTTCTTGAATATATCTACTCTCTCAAATAATGACTTACCAAAGAGGTTGTAATAACTCTTTGAGAAGCTCTCTTATCCTTCTCCCTGGTATTTTTCCCAATGCTATTGAGAGCACTGAAAAGGTTCTTCACAATAATGACATTTTTTTCCAATTTTTTATTGACATGAATCTTCAATTTTGAAAGCATAGGTCTCATCTTTTGCATCTTTAATAAGTGCATAAAAAGTTGACACTGCTCCACCATTGTTTTATTGCCAAAAAACATCTTAAATATAGTCTTAAAGCCCATAACTGAATGGTTCTTTGTGATTTTTTTCCTTCCAAATTGGTAATAATTATTTCATCAATTTCAATTATCCATTTTGGTGTACTAAGACCTTCGTGTCGATTATAATTAGGAGATATGTAATGTTCCTATGCATTTTCATTTTTGACATGGTCAATCGTGCAATTTACATTATGAAATAGAAAACTTTCATTCTCAAAATTTTCATTCACTAAATTTTCAATCCTGATATTATCATTATCAATTGATACACTTTCATTCCCCAACTATACATATTCATTATCTGACTCTATAATTTCACCTTCGATCAATACATCGTCAACTTGATTCACATTTAACACACCTTGTCTCTTCCATTAGTTTTTTACCTTGTCCCTTTCCCTATATGTTACAATGTCTTGATTCAATACCTTCATTTTGTGTTTAGCCTTTCGACAACTACTGTTGTCTATTCAGACAACAATATCAAACACCTAATCATACATGATAGCAACATTTTTTATCGTATGGGCCCCAAGAAATCATTTTTCTTCAAACCCATGAAAATGGACCCCAAAAAAATTAATTGTTGAGTCTGCAATGACAATATTTTGGAAAAAGTATGGCAGTATTTCAGGTATCCTATCCAAGATCGGATACCCGATATGGATGCCCAAATTTTGGAGAGAAGTCAAAATTTGGCAAGTTTGGGCAATGTGAAGAAAATTGTATATTATTATATATTATTATTTTATTAAATATAATATAGTAATATGTATGAATATTATTATTATTAAATATAATATAGTAATATATATGATTATTATTATATAGTCATATATTATAATAATTATTAAATTTAATAGTCATTGATCTTTGTTCATCAAACAGTCATCATGGCATGACCTTTATAATATTACTAACATAGTTCTTAAATATATTAGAATATTTCTAATTTTAAAATTGAAATAGTTTTTCATTGATACTTTAAATTTGATTGTAAAATAAGTGTATCCAGTGGTGAGTTAAATATGATTGTAAAAGTAACTATCAATTATGTTCCACATATTCTATTATTTTGCACTGCTAGTGTTGAAACCAAATACTAAAGTGTCAAGTGATTTATTAATAAAATTGATTGTTAAATTTGAAATCTCAATAAGTTAATTTTAATTCAATGTTAAATGTTATATTTTGTTTCTTAATAATTTAATAGAAAAATTGGAAAACGATAAAATATTGCATAAGCATAACAATGAAATACAATTTTATATGGAACTCTAGAAATATCATTGATATTCATTGTCACTTGAAAATTGCAATCTCAGTTAGAGTCTAGACACATGTACAGTGATTGTAATTTGATTAAACAAAATAGAAAGTGGAACTAGACTTTAGGGGAAAACCCTAGTACTACTATACTAGTCATTGTAGAAAGCACAAGACTGAACTAAGGTTGTGAATTCTTCTAGCCATGTGTTGTCTCGTGCCACTTTGTCCAGGTTATACCATTTTCAAAGAAAATCCAAGCCAATTCGCGCCCATTTCTCATGGTGCTTCAACTACCCAGAAGTCAAGCCTAACAAAAATGGTTGTAGGGCCACATTTTGGCCAAGTTCCAAAAGCTTGTGGATTTCACCCGCCCAAGGGATCCCCACCCCTAATTTTGCATGAACAACAATATCAATGTCATCGCCCAAGTATTTTGCTTTAAAAGTCTTCCTAAGGAGCAACAAAATGTTGACTCTTGCTTCTCCCTGGTCAAGTACAGAGCCTAGAAAATGGGACGTAATGTCAGTGTTAACACGATACCTATTCTCATTCTCCAAAACTAATGCCCGAGAACCATTTTCATAGCATGAATAATGAAGTTCACAAAAGTAGCAGGAACAACTTCATTAAAGATTGACAAGAAGTTTTAATTGGATACTTCACCTAAAAAGGCCTTCTGTTCCTCTTCCAATTTGCATGTTGAGTGAATTAGAGTGGCCATCTTGTCTATAAAGCAAGGTTTATCACTCTACCACCAAGTAAACTAGACCATAATTGAATGAGTACTAGAAGTATATACCTATTACTAGAGTATTGACTACAAAAAATGAGATGAGTAATGACAAAAGAAGCAACTCAATTACTTATTAATAAGTTGAGTGGCTAAGAAATGGTCTTGATTCCCTACATATTTGTCTGTTTGAGTTCTAGTTCAATTGTTTTAGAATATTAAATCTTCACAAATCTTCAACATAAATGCAAGTTTGTGCCAAAATATTTGTAAGGTGTGCGAAGCTGATGAAAGGGGAAATGGCACTAATAGTGACAAGACATGTATTTACTGTCCACTGCAAGTGGTATAGGATGGAAGTAAATGTGTCACCATTCAAGAGACTTGAACAAGGTTGAGGCTTCATTCAAAATGTTTGGCTTGAAATAAACCTTCAATCGTTTATATATTATAATCCGACGGACGATAGTTTGTAAATGAATGTTACTTGTTACACACGTATGTTGGAGATATAAAATGTTATTAGAAACATTTCCCAAAAATCCATTACTGCATACATCAATTCTTAGTCGCATGTGACATTTGTAGTATGTACTATGTACTTTTACTAACTAATAAGTACTTATTAGAAAGTAAAATTATGATTCACACAAATTTAGAAAGTAAATTTATGATTACTGTAAAATAACTAGAGCCCAAAAAAAACACCATGCTTGAAATATCAAATGTCAACAAAAAGGGTTTTACTTTGCATCCAGTTTACATTTCCTCTTTATATATATATATATATAATGGTTATGGTTTTACTAGATAGAAGTGACAAAGCTTTGAACCATTACATTTGAAATTCGTACACTTTCGATAATATGTTTAAAAAAAAATCCTAACTAAGCTGAAGATTCTTTGTGTAACACTTCTTTTATCCTTCAAAACATCTCAAAAGTGTTGAAGTTCCAGTTTTGTTGTTCCACTACATTTTCAATTTGACCTTCAATATTAGCAGGGTTGAGATCCATTTCAATAAACATAACTTAGAGGTTTGTCTTTTCCTACTCCTTTTCAAGCTCTTTGATGGCATCCCTGAGATTAGCAAAGAGAACATGCAAATTTGCAATAACCCTAGTAGTAAGATCATTTTGTTCCTCATCCTCCTCCACAGAAAAATCTAGGTTGACAATAGGGCTTAAATTTTTATTCAACGATCCCTCTTCCACAGGCAGTCCCATTTTGGCAACCAACTACTTTTTTGATAATGGAAACCACTAATCAAGATGTCTGCAATTTAAAGAATATATTTTCAACCACATTCCACCATGCCATAAATGCAATAGGAAATTCCACATACATGTCATCCAGCTACATTTGCCAACACATTATATATGTTTTTTTAATAGACAGGAAAAATCGCCTAATCAAATATATATATTTTCAAATAAATGAGAAAATTTGACTAATCAAATATATATTTTTTCCAACAAATGAGAAAAAATGCCTAATGCAATATATATATAATGGAAACCACTGATCAAGATGTCTACAATTTAAAGAATATATTTTCAACCACATTCCACCATGCCATAAATGCAATAGGACATTCCACATACATGTCATCCAGCCACATTTGCCAACACATTATATATGTTTTTTTAATAGACGAGAAAAATCGTCTAATCAAATATATATTTTTTCAAATAAATGAGAAAAATTGACTAATCAAATATATATTTTTTCCAACAAATGAGAAAAATTTCCTAATGCAATATATATATTTCCAATGAATGGGAAAATTGCCATATACAATATATACCCTTTGTATCAAAAGGGACAAAATCGCCTCGATTTTATAAAAAAAAAATAATGGTGGAAGAAAATTCGCATCTAAAATTAAACTTTTCATGACATCAAAAAAAAATCACCAACAAAAAATATTTCTCCCCCCAAAAGTAATGCTAGATTCGCCACGAATTTATATATATTTTGGGGAGGGGGTTTCTTAAAGTTATCCTTGCGCCTCACACGAGCAACAACTCTACTTGAGATGGGCACATGGTCTGCCAAGAAGGAGGTGTCCACTCCACCCATCACACCCTACACCATCATTGAAGTTGAGCCAAAGGTTGAGTTTCTCCTCAAACCTAATTTAACAAGGATTTGGTGTCAGGGCATGGGACAACTTATGGCATCCAAGCGTGCATTCAACTGTTGTGTAGTCACTTTGTGTTTCCTTAGTCACATGCTAGCCTCGAGAGCATGAACTTGAGCTTGAGAACACAACCATTGCACCAACCTCCACCATCCCTAATGAGCCACAGGTAGATGAACTTCAGATGGGTCTGTCGAATACCATACTACAAGGGGTTTCAATTCACCCATCCCTCCACCAATGACCCTCGACGAGTGGTCATCCATGTGCAGACCCACACCCAATTCAACCCACAAAATAATTTTCTCCACCATGACACTCCACTTCAACTCCAAGTAGTTTCACCCAACCAACCTGACTTCTAGCTTTGAATCTGTGCATATCATTTACTTAGCACAATGTGTAAGCATTGATAATTCGTATAATTCATGAGACATGAATACCAATAATCTTGACTAAATGGTGATCCTGATGACAATCTTTTTGACATCAACTCATATAATCCATAAGACATGAATATTGAACTTGATGCAATTAAATATGCATATGACATCATTTGAATGACAAATTACATCAAAGTGTACACATTTCTTGTTCTTATTCATATCATCCACAAATCAATCAATTAACATCTAATCTTTTGACATAAATGAAAAATAGTTAACATATTATCAAATGATACGCGATGTTTTATAAATGGAATTATTGGATGTTATTAAAGATGATTTTTATAAACTGAATTATTTGAGGCTATTAGTAGTTTCATAGCTCAAATTACCAAACTATATTAACAACTACAAAGTTTCACAATATGAGTGATAGAAGTGACAACCAAATTTGATTTCTTTATAATTTTCATTATATTATGTTAATAAAAATGTTTATTTATCATGTGGTAGGAACTTATTATAACTATTTGTTCAAATGGACCTGAATAGTTACCCATTATGGTATGATGGGAGGAAATTTCACAATATCATATGCTAGGAACTTATTATAGCTATTTGTTCAAATGGACCTGAATAGTTACCTATCATGGTATGATGGGAGAAAAATTCACAATAGAAGTGATAACCAAGTTTGATTTCTTTTATAATTTTCAGTATATGATTTCAAGAAAAAAGTTTATTTGTCATATGGTAGGAACTTGTTATAGCTATTTGTATCTATTTGTCAAATGGACCTGAATGGTTAATAATGTCCTTTTATGGTATAATGGGAGAAAATTTGGTCTCTTAAAAAAAATGCTAATTACCTTATTAATAACATGACACTTATAAACTAATCATATACACATGATAGTCATTTATGCAAATACAAAGGTTGAGCTAGTAACAATATGTTTAATTTTTATTTTTGCAAATCATAGCTTAGTTATATTACCTATTTAATATTATGCATCATATTTTTACTTGTCACCTTGATGGTATTATGGAAATTTTTACTTTACTTAGTCATTTTTCAATCACTTAGGTATGAAATTGGTTGTATCACACATGATGTTTGGTCTTGTTAAATTAGGAGATGCAACTAAATTATCAATGAGATATATAGTTATATGTAAACATGAAAATAATCAATTTGATAATTAACATTTAGAAATAACCTTGGATCTTATGCATCTTGTCTTTTAAATAAACTTTTGTCTCTATTTGACCATGTTGGTAATAGGTAATGAGGAAATTTTCTAGGGATTTGGACCCTAGAAAGGTTGTGGGTCAATGACAACTATAATAGAGATTATTGGATAGGTTTTAGAAAATTAACTTTTAAATCCTAACCAAGGAAAACTTGATATGATTTGGTTCAAAATTATAAATTTGAACTTCAATGTATTTGTACATATGTAAGAAAGAGCATCAATGATGGGTTGTGAAGATATACTTAACTTTTAAATGGAATGCATCTAAGGTGGGCCCCAAACAGGTACCTAACTTTTAAATGGAGTGTCATTGTCGATCATGTGTTATTAACATGTTATGGATTTTGTTTTGAAAATTATCATAAATTATTGTTTAAAGTAGATTGATTGTCTTCTTAAATTAAAGAGAGAATTGTTATGAACAAGCATAATTCATGGTTTGTTGTTTAATTATATTAATATATTATTGTTAAAAAAAGTAATATTTTGATGCACAGCTTGGAGCTCATAACTTTATGTTATGGATTTTGTTTTTAAAAATTTCATCAATTATTGTTTGAAGTAGACTATTTGCCTTTTTAAATGAAAGAGAAAAATGTTACGAACAAGCATAATTGATGGTTTATTGTTTAATTATATATATATATTAAATTGTTAAAAAAAGAAATATTTGGATGCACAACTTTGGAGGTCATGACTTTATGTTATGGTCCATTTTGTTTTGATGATCATATCATTTTATGGATTTTGTTTTGAGAATTATCATCAAAATTGTTTAAAATAGACTGATTGTCTTCTCAAATTAAAGAGATAAATGTTATGGACAAGAATAATTCATGTTTTTCTGTTTAATTATATTAATATATTGTTCTTAAAAAAAGAAATATTTTGATGAACAACTTTGGAGGTCATAACTATTGAATCAGATTTAAGTTTCCACTGAAATTGTTAAAAATTTGTTAAGGTGGTTGCATTAGAAGTTACATGATTTATCAATTTAGTTCTGCTCTATTGGTGACTAGAAAAAGTTGTTTTTGAAAAGAAGAAAGATCATCTAGAGTCTAGACTATCAAAACTAACATTTAGTTTTATTTCTACTTTTTCTTAAAAATTCATGTTTGTGATAATATTGCAATCATGCTTTGCATTGCTTTTATTTCTATTTTTTCTTGAAAACTCGTATTTGTGATAAAATTGTGTTGCATTAGGAGTTACATGATTTATCAATTTAGTTCTACTCAAGCTTGGAATTTGGTGGTCACTGTCATGTCCCCTTTTCAAATAATTAAAAAATAATAATTTTTGCTAAGGCAGGCAGGCCCAAGAAAGTGAAGTTTCGAAAAAAGGGGGTTAATCTTTGGAAACCGTTGGACTAATAAATAAAAATTATTATTAAAATATGTTTCATTAACCTCTCTTGGACGCGAGTTACGGTTATGCCCTCTTTTAAGGGGTTTGGAGGCATTTTGGGCTGAGTCCAGAACTTGATTTTTGCTCATTCTTTGTTATTCTTCAGAGGCTGCCAAACCTGTGGAGAAGGAGACTCAAGAACGGGAGTTTGCAGATTTCCAGGGAGACCCAAGAACGGGAGTTTGCAAGTTTCTAGGAAGGCTAAGGACGGGAGTTTTAAGCCATTCCATGTGCATGCTCATACAGAGTTTGCCTTTGTGCTGAACAATGCAAATTTGTGAATTTTTGGGTGTGTTTTTTGTATGAGTTTGGTGTTTTCAGTTGAGTATTTCATATCAGTTTGGGTTGCTGTTGTATTTAAAAATTTAAGGTGTTAAAATAGAGCTGAATATATGTATTGAGACATGATTAAACTTCTAGGATAGATTATTAGTGTTTTTGTGGTGTTTTCGGACATTTTTGTGTTAATTTTGGAAGCCCGATGAGCATAGTTTTTGTCCTACATTTGAGAACTGTTGTGTAAAGGATATACGGATTTGGAAATGTTATTTTGTAGGCTATTATGCTACAGAAATTTTTGTAAAAATATCCACTTTCAGATTTATTAATAATAGGTGAAGCTGTGAAACTTTTGGCACAATTTCTGGCATACCCGATTTGAGTTTTATTGAGAATTTGGTGGATCTTTATGATATTAGTTGTTTGATCTTGAAAATCTGATTAGAGGTTGGAAATATCATACAAAATCAGTAAAGGGACATTTCAGTGGTATCAGAGCCATGATCTTGCCAGCCTGAGGGTTTGTAGAAGCTTGCATGTCAGTTTTGATAACTACCCAGATCTTGCATGTCAGTTTTGACAACTACCCAGATCTTGCATGTCATAATTTATGATTGCATGTTGCTTCTAATCAGCTGCATGTCAAAATTTATGGTTGCATGCCACTTCTAATCATTTTCATGTTAGTTCTTAGTGAATTTGGTGGTTGTAGAAGTTTGCATGTCAGTTTTGACAACTACCCAGATCTTGCATGTCATAATTTATGATTGCATGTTGCTTCTAATCAGTTGCATGTCAAAATTTATGGTTGCATGCTACTTCTAATCATTTGCATGTTAGTTCTTGGTGAATTTGGTGGTTGCATGTTGCTTCTAATCAGTTGCATGTCAAAATCTATGGTTGCATGCTACTTCTAATCATTTGCATGTTAGTTCTTGGTGTTTGAAGAAGTTATATTCTATTGGGGTTACACTCTACTTTATCTAGAATGGACAGATATAGTACAAAGTCTTAGAGGACACGATCTTGGACAATTGATATCTAGAGTCAAAATAGTAGAAATGATGGTTATTTAGACATTCGAGATAAACTTATAAAAATAAGTCATGACATGTCTGAATAGTTGGTTGAGCACCACCGTATAATGAATGACATGTTGTTTGACCCAGCTAAGGTGGATAAGTTGACTAGATTTCTATTTGGCAGATTTTCTCACAGGGCAGATGACACAATTACCAAGAACTTGCATGAGGAGTTTGAGAAACTAGCTTATAGCCAGACAAAGGTCTCAGAGTCTACTCTACCACATGAGGTAGTGGGTTTAGATGATGATTATGAGGATGTTGTTGTGCATGATGGTGAGATACCTAGTAGAGATGAGCAGAGATTGAGCATTCATGACTTTGCTGAGAAAGAGTACCAAGCACAGTTAGATGCTTCATCACATGAGGTTGAGACAGGTAGTACTTCACATGATTTGTCCAGCTAGCTGAAGGTGAATAAAGATAGTATTGTGACTTCATTATCTCATCATGATAGGATGCAGGATATGATAGAGGATCACATTCAGATGATTCAGTTACAGGGTAAACATAAGGGAGTTCAGGCAAAGTCTCCTTGTGTTGACTTACAAGTGATTAGGGAAGCAATGGAAATGATGAAGTTGAGTTATTTACATCTTCTATCAGATCGTGACCATCTTCTTAGCCTTGTTGGAGACTATTCAGATGCCTTGAGGAGGAAGGAGGAGGAAGTTGACAAGCTTTCTCACGAGCTCGAGGACACTCGAGCTTCTTTGGTGAATACTCCATTGGCATTACAAGACTGGGAGAGACATGGATCCACTCTTTATGGGAGACTATTCAGATTTTGAGACAGAATTATATGCAGTTGGTAGTCGACAGAGATTATCTTATGGAGTGGGGCAGTACAACATATGATGCATTGTTGGCCAAGGAAGATGAGGTGAGTGAGCTTACTGAGCAGCTTGAGGTGACTTCTGAGATTCTTGAGAGTACACAGTTGGCTTTCAAGGAGTCACAGTTTCATTTGGCTAAGGTGACCATGGAGTTAGAGCGACTACAGTCTTTACCTGATTCTATACAGTCACAAGCTGTGGTGTTTGGTGATCCGAGGATGTCCATGGCCGAGATTGTCAGAGACAGTGGAGATGGGGATGCATCCATCCTTGATACTAACATTGGCATATCAGGTTCATTCCCACTAGAGTTAGGTTCAGTTGAGTTGGGTGTTGTAGCAGATTGTTGTATGCCTGACATGGTGGTGGCCTCTAGTACTGATGGCACGAAGACTAGAGATGTATCAAAGATCATGTGTGATGTTGGTGAGTCGGCAATTGGCATGGTTCCTGCTAGTAATACTACTCCCTTGGTGATATCTTCGGAGGTAGTAGTCAGTTCCAACATGGTTAATGATCAATTGCAGTTAGTTTCATCTAGATTACAGTGTGAGCCACTAACTGAGATTGGCGAATTCTATCGACATTACATTGTGAGGTACGCTCATCAATTTACCTTTGATGACCATGTTGATGAGATGATGATACAGAGATGTACTTTGGTTCCTAGTGCTTATCATCAGTTATGGGACAATTGGATGCCTCAAGATGAGAGTTGTGATGGGCATGACATGGTTATAGGTTCTGCAGTTGACAGCTTGATAATATGTGACTTAAAGCAGGATTTTGGGAGTGATGCTTCAGTGGGTGTTGTTATTGATTCTACTCCCTTGGCTATGACATCTCCTGACTTAGCTAGTGATCAGTCACAGTGGGTTGTATCACTTGTTCATGGTGAGCTGTTGACTGAGGTTGATTTTTTTAATCAACAATATATTGCAGAGTATGGACATCAGTTAGCATTTGATCCTTGTTTTGAGGAGTTGATGGCAGGCAAATTTGGTTTGGATTCCATTTCTTACTCTTTATCTTGTAATGTCTTTTCACCATCAACAGTGCATGGGAGTTATGGTTATGAGATAGTGGCCAGTGATTTGCAGAGTTGTGTTGACTGCAGGAGTTGTACAGTGTGTGGATTCTCCATACTTGGTACAGTTTCATTCGAGAGCATTCACCATTGTTGCAAAGTTGGATTGTGCATTCCGTATAGGCCAGTGGGATGCATTGATGGTAGTTACTGTGTTGATAGTTTGATATGTCCACTTTACTTGGGTTCTGATGTTCTAAGAGTTTGTGTCTTATGGGTTTTTTACTGTGGTAATGGTGATTTTGGAGTTTGGTTGAGCTATAATTGTCAGTTTGATTATGGATTCCTCTTGGTCATATTACAGAGGATATTGCAAGAGCCTGTGTTAATTGGTAGTAGTATAGTTCATGACTACATTTGGGATCCAGGTGGATTGATTGGTTTATTGTTCAGTCATTGCTTGAGGACAAGAAATGTTTGGGAGAGGAGGACTTGTCATGTCCCATTTTCAAATAATTAAAAAATAATAATCTTTGCTAAGGCAGACAGGCCCAAGAAAGTGAAGTTTCGAAAAAAGAGGGTTAATCTTTGGAAACCGTTGGACTAATAAATAAAAATTATTATTAAAATATGTTTCATTAACCTCTCTTGGACGTGAGTTACAGTTATGCCCTCTTTTAAGAGGTTTGGAGGCATTTTGGGCTGAGTCCAAAACTTGATTTTTGCTCATTCTTTATTATTCTTCAAAGGCTGCCAAATCTGTGGAGAAGGAGATCCAAGAACGAGAGTTTGCAGGTTTTCAGGGAGACCCAAGAACGGGAGTTTGCAAGTTTCCAAGAAGGCTAAAGATGGGAGTTTGAAGCCATTCTATGTGCATGCTCATACAGAATTTACCTTTGTGCTGAATAGTGCAAATTTGTGAATTTTCGGATGTGTTTTTTGTATGAATTTGGTGTTTTCAGTTGAATATTTCATATTAGTTTGGGTTGCTGCTGTATTTCAAACTTTAAGATGTTAAAATAGAGCTGAATATATGTATTGGGACATGATTAAACTCCTGAGATAGATTATTAGTGTTTTTGTGGTGTTTTCGAACATTTTTGTGTTAATTTCGAGAGCTCAATGAGCATAATTTTTGTCCTACATTTGAGAACTGTTGTGTAAAAGCTATACGAATCCGAAAATGTCATTTTGTAAGCTGTTATGCTGCTGAAATTTCTATAAAAATATCCACTTTCAGATTTATTAATAATAGGTAAAGCTGTGAAGCTTTTGGCACAATTTCTGGCATACCCGATTTGGAGTTTCTTGAGAAATTTGGTGGATCTTTGTGATATTAGTTGTTTGATCTTGAAAATCTGATTAAAGGTTGGAAATATCATACAAAATCAGTAAAAGGACATTTCAATCACCCTTACTTGTAATAGGATTTTTTTATTACAATTTAGTCAATTTATTGCCTTTCATTTTACGTTTTAAAAAATATTATTAGTTGTCATTTTTATCAATATAATATAAGTAATAATTAGTAATATTTACGATTAAAAAAATTTCTATGTATGTATACTTCATACTCATAATCTAAATTGCAAGTATATATTATATATGATTTTGTTTGTAAGTTTATGGATGCACACTAATATTTTAGATTACTAAAACAAATTTATAGCAGTTCAAAATATTACATAACTATAATAAATCTTGACGGTATTAACAAATGTAGGTGTAATATTTACAGTTTTATAAAAATTTAACTTGTCACTCCATACGGTCCAAGAAATTTTATGTCTGTCATATAGGACTTAAGACTAGAAAAACAACTAATACAACCTTCAAATTCCAAGCTTGGTTCTACTCTATTGGTGACTAGAAAAAGTTATTTTCGAAAAGAAGAAAGATCATCTAAAGTCTAGACCATCAAAATTTGCATCTAGTTTTATTTCTCTTTTCTTAAAAATTAATGTTTGTGATAACATTGAAATCATGCTTTTCATTACTTTTATTTCTATTTTTTCTTAACAATTAGTATTTGTCATAAAATCATCATGATGTTTTTCATTGCTTTTAATTTTTATGATAGTTAGCCATTTGTCTTCTTTAGATAGACCTTATCAAACTAATCAATTTGTCTTCTTTAGATAGACCTTATCTTTAGTAAAAAATGAACTTTATATAAAGTTATTTGAAAAAAAATCTAAAATGACAAAATTCTAATATTCTAATATATGAAATAGAATAAATATGTTGTATAATGTCTATTGTAGTGTGTTAATTTTGGGCTTACATAACAATGTAACTCTTTACGTAAAATTGTTCATAATTTCATAATTAACACAATTTTGATCAATTATGATTAAGTTTGTATAGCTATTAATTTAGGTATTGGGCCAAAGTCTTTTATTATATAATTATTATTTTTTGATAGATAATAGACTGAATTCAACAATTTAATTGTGTTGTTGCCTACTTTTGTAATTTAATATAGTGTTGTTTTGCTTATTATTTCACTAATATTCAGCTCACAATGTAGTGTTGTGTTGATTTCCGCTTATAAAGCTATTATTATTTCTAATATTCAATTCAATGAAGATTAATTTTATATATGTTTTCTTATGATTAAATTATAATTCTGATTTAATTCGATCTCTATTTGAACACTAAATTTTCAAAAAGACTGTATTGTAGAATATTATTATTTATACCTTTTTCAACAATCTTCTTTTAAGATTTTGAATATTTACCGGTATCTCGAATGTTTCTTCATTGCACGTGTAGCGAAAATGTTATCGTCAAGAGAACGACATCATCACCTCTGTAGAGAGATTAGTCTTAGTGGGTTCCGATCAGGAGGTGCAGATTAATGGGATACTCTGATTTGACCAATCAAAGACCAGAGTTGTGTTGATGCATCCTAATACCCACAATCCAAACTTATTCTTCTGTTACAGTTTTATATTGCTGACAGCATACTATATTGGATATTATTGATCTTCAGCATCATCTGGAGTCTGCAAAAGAGAAAGTGTAGTTATATCTAGTTGTATAACTGGAGTCATACGGGGCTTGCTATTACAGTGGGTAGGGACCGCATTCAGAGATTTAAAATCACATAAAGGGCTTGATAATACAGAGAGGAATGTGATATTGTAAATTGGATTGTACAGATGCAACTTTGAGTATGTCAGTGGAATCGTATGTGATGAAGTCACTAGCCATTGCAATAATCATTAACAGTATATCAATGAATCCAAAGCACGTTGCAATAGTGAAGAGATGTTATCAGAAGAAAAATAGTGTATTCAATCATTGATATTGATTTGATATTAATCGGTTGAAACAAAAGAATTTGGTTTGACATAACAAAATACAAGAATACAATCAGCAGTATGGCATATTAACACAACATGGGTATTATGCAATTCAAAATAAAAAGCACTAATTATCGAAAGCTAGGGAACTTCAAACATGTAAAATGGCGTCGGGAGTCTTAATCGGCAATATCCAATGCCACGTTGCAAATTATTTAATATAATAAAACAGAGAACCACAGATTGTACATCTACTTGGAACCACATTTAAGACGACCACTCATTCGAAGAATTGAGATTGAAATTCAACCGCCTTAGCACAGAAGTTCATATTTCTGTGTAATACGTGCATAGTAGAGGGAAATTTCCACAGTAACACACAACGAAGTATTAACACAGTTACAAGAACTGTCAGATAACATTTACAGCCATTTAAAAAATCGTAGGAATGAATGAATTCGATTGAAATTTAAAAGCTCCCAATAATTGAAATGTCCTTAGGTTTATATTTGATCATCCTACTTAAGACCAAACCAATAATCATAATTCACCTCCAATCCCATTAAACCAAAAACATTTTCACAAAAAATTACAAGGTATAAAATTGATTGCAACATAGATACTATAATCATAATCATTAAACCAAAAACATTCTCACAGAGAATTACAAGCAATAAAATTGATTGCAACATAGATACTAAAATGTTCAGTCAATATAAAGACTTTAAAATAACGATTAAAATAACGAACAGGCCATCTTTTTAAAGCTTATGGCTACTAAACTCAACACAAATTTTATGGCTACTAAACTCAACACAAATTTTATGGCCACTAAACTCAACACAAATTTCAAGGTACGTAAGTAAATGAGAAAAACATTTGCAAAATAAAGGGCCCCCAAATAACTAAGCTACTAAACTCAACATAAATTTCATGGTACGTTAGTAAATGGTAAAAACATCAACAAAATAAAAGGCCCCAAATAACTATGCTACTAAACTTAACACAAATTTCAAGGTACATTAGTAAATGGACAAAACATTAGCAAAATACTCAGCAAAATATTTTATTCTCTTTAATTTACAACAACCGCTTAATTAACAAGTTTATGGACAATTTTATGAACTTTTCCAGAGAAATAAGAAAAAAGAGAACATACAAGGAACACAGAGAACAACATTTATTTAGAGAGAGGAATACTGGTTGAAACTTCCAAAAGAGAGGAGAGACAATTTAGACTGCACTAATCAAACTAGTTAACATGGAAGTGCTATTCGAACTTCGAAAAATACCAGAAAGAATGCCTTAAAAAATATAATACAAATCTGCAACATTGTAAATGGAGACAGTTCAAGCCAAAAATTAAAAAGGTGCAACATAGGAAAACCTGATCAAAATCGATGCAATTACTATTCATTATTCATTATTCAATGTTGCAGTTGCGAACTTATCAATAAAGCAACAACTTGGCCAAGCCAAACATAGACTCTCCGGTCAAATTGAAAGAAATGTCTCTACGGTAAAAACACATAAAACTTCATAAGATTCAGGAAGAAAAACATTAAGAAAATCCGAATCCTTGAGGAGCTTAGTAGCACCCAAGGACTCGTAAAAATCGTGGCAAAACAAAACATTGATAAAAGACTAACCCCATTTAATAAACCCGAAAGGAAAAATTGGAGGCAAAATGGTCTACCAATGCATGATGTAGTGTAGTAAATATGCTTGAATGATCATGCAGATACAACAGAGACAAGTGATACATACCCCAATCTAACATCTTTACAAAATAAGATCTTTTGCATCGAGAAAATAGAGAAGTGGAAGCACACTCCAAGGAGACGATGATGAGTAATGTGCATTAATGAAGCTATCTAATAGAGGGGAGATTGATTCTTCATGCTTTTATTTGGAATTCAGCGAGACAATCACACAATTTGAACTAAAATGCAACTTATATCAAATACTCATCGAAAAAAAAGTTCAGAATTTACGAACAATAGGAAGAATAATATTATTTTGAAAACTACAGAACCAATTCTATTATCGCACCATAATACAAAACTACAGAGCGTCAGATTATATATTGACTGCAATGTAACATACAAAGACCTCTGCCAACTAAACCAAAGGATCCATACAATATGCATTATTCGATGGGAAAAAATTAAAAACAGCATCATTCAGAATTTGATCAACATAGGCAAAAACATAATTAAGAACTCGTTTGCATTAACTTTGAGTATATATACTCATTACGATTTGAAAGAGAATACGAGTGTTCCAAGACAAAACAGAAACTCACAATCGTATTGATTAGCAGTTATAGCCTGCCAAATCATTCCAACGCATAATATATACTTCAAAGTAGCTTTTTGAGAAAATGTGTTTGACCACGTGTTCCAGAGACTCGAACAAGCAACCAACCAAATTCGTTTTACACCTAAAAAAAACAAAAAAAATTAGAGATGATAATATAAAAATATTATCAATTCTTCAGTTTGCTGCACCTTTCCTTCAAGATCTCCTCTTTGACCCACCTCAAATCCTCCAAGAATGGATGAGTACTTTCCTTGGCAAACTCCCGAAGAAGTGAACTCCTTCCCACAATTGTACTTGCAAATATGGTCAAATGCAACACTTATTGATCACCTTCACGCTCGGAACTCTGCACCCTCGACTCAAAGCTGGCCATAAATGAATCTAAAACAAGATTGAATTCAGCCACGGAAATAAACTTGCCATCGCTTTTTCTGGGGGTCTGAGAAAGGAACTCTTCATAATGCTTCTCCAGTTTTTGCGTACAATAATCTGCAATCTTCTTAATCGGCAAAAGGACCGTCTTATAGATTGATAGCACTTGTAACTTGTGAACTGCACCCAAATCGCCACTATTCGTTGTTTGTAATAAACGATCTATGGCACGTATTCGTAAAAGCATATAATTTTCCTGTCCAAAAATGTTCCTAGCCTCCTCTTCTTTGGCTGCGCATATACCTAGCAACCCCATTATTTGTTCAGTGAATGATATCTGTAGATCTAATAATGTGGTATACATATCATGGAGCCCATTCCTTACGTCTTTTAGAATCCTCTCGGGAAAAGAAACAAGCGTCCTTTGCTTCAACTCCTCATTTTCTCCTGCCAATTTTTGAATCTTACACTCCTCTGAAACTTCCGCATCTCGCGAAGTTCCAGCCGGAACGTCATGAAACTCATCACCTGCTAATTCTCTGTTCTTTCTCTTTGATGAACTTTTCTGCTTTGGTGAAGCCATCTCTTGTGTTTGAAAATCCGTAGACGAAAATCAATCCTTTCTAGTTTATGATCATCTCAGAAGAGGACAACATAATTACGTGACTTTGGAGTCTACATTGCCGCCACGTTATCACCTACTCGCCACCATCTCTGCAACGCGCGCTTTCCAATAAAATCGAGTAAGATATTAAGTCATGAAATCAACTATCTTTATTCTGCAACAAATTTTAATGTGATGGGAAAGTTAACTACTCCCATGCGGTTAAATCAGTATTTTAAAAAATTATCAGAACAAGGACGAAACTAGTGCTGTCATTAGATTTCTAATTGCAACTTTACTAATGTAAGCTCCCAAGAAATCTGATAATTCAATTGACACGTATCAATGGTTCGTATATTGTATTAAAGTTTGCAGTTACACCTTTCATGCCTCACAATCCGCGTGTCAAAAGCATTAACTACGACAATAAACCCATATCTGTGCTTCCAGATTTTCTGATGTACCCAATGCATTATGCGAGAATCAAAGATGAGAATGAAATGACCATAAATCTTTCAAAGATCAATTGAGTATACAGCTCATTCGCCTCGAAAGAAACATCCCAATTTATTTGCATATTCATTCCGTCTATAATTTTATTTTATTTTTTTATTATTTTCACAGTTTTATAAATATTATATTATTTTAATATATTTCTGATATTGTTTTTGGTTGTGTAATCAAATTTATTTTCATATAGAGAAAGAGAAAGGAAAATGTGTTTTGCTAGGGTTTGTACGGCTTTCGTCTAAATTTTTGCTGGTTTGCCACCAGTCATATCGCATTTATTATAGGACTTGTTTTCGTTCATAATGGCCTTGGCCTTCTCCAGCCCAGCAAATGATGCTGGTTTTGGAGCTGCTATTGTTGGGGAGAATGGCTCTGCGCTGCACAAATTCGTCCCCAAGGTGTTTCACGAGCTAATTCCTCTCTTTATATTGTTTTGAATGTTAAAGAATTTGATAGTGCATGCACTTGGCTAGAACAACAAACCTTGATTAAGTATTTTGTGGGTCGCTCTCCTTCTAATAACATGTTGCGGGAATGGGTTTCCAAAGTTTGGACACCTGAGGGTGTCCACCTTGAAAGCATTTAAAGCCTTACCAAAGGCTTTTTTTTGTTTTTCATTTTGGCACTCTTGGCCAAGCTGAGTGTATTTCTATTCGAGGTCCCTGGACTGTCAGGTCCTCTCTTCTAGTTTTTCAGCGCTGGTAGTACGATTTTGTTGTTTCTGATGATTGCAAGCTTAAGGTGCCCATATGGGTGGAGTTCCCTGGGCTTCCTATTCCATGTTGGTCCTTTTTGCAAGCCATTGCACGAACTGCCAACAAGGTTGTTTACCTTGAGCTAGACAAGTTTTTCAATGCTTGGCCCCAACGTAGGGTATGTGTTGAGGTCGACCTCTCCAGGCACCTCAAAGAATCAGTGGAAATACATATAGGTGTTACCACCTTCACTTAGAAGGTGTTAGACCTTAACCTCTTGAATACCTATTATCGATGTCAGTCCTCAGAAAACAAGATTAGGGATTGTCCTTTATTAGAACGCAATCATCCACCAGCCTCGGAACCCAAATCAGCTTCGACCACCAAAAAAGATGAATGGACTACTGTTGTGAAAAAAGGCAAGGTCTCCATTATGACTAAGGCAAGCTCTTTGCCTTTAGATAATAGGGTATGCACAGGATCATGGTGTGCCAAAAAGTGGTGATGTGAAAAAGTTGAGTTTGAAAACATCTAAAAGCATTTCAAAATTCGCTTTGACTCTTTTCCACCCATCCTGATACAAAGGCTAAAAAGTTTGGGCCAAGCCTTTTCGGGTATCTGATCTGTAATCGGGTATTAGATACCCAATATGAAATCAGATACCCAAAACCTGTGACATGAATGTTAAAAAACTCGAGATCTATTTTGCATTGCGTTTTTTTGCGTTATAAGATACCCAATTTGAATGAATATTATTATAAATTAGTTATTTTAAATATGATTTGTTAAAAATTAGTTTTTTTTAATAGAAATTGTTGAAATTTAGGTTATCTTTAATAGAAATTATATTTTGCAAATTAATAGGTATGGCTGACCCAAATGATGATACCGAGCCAGGAAACAATATTCATTGTGACCCTCCACCAAACAATTCAGTACCTTCTCAAAATCGTCCACCAAACGATCCCCTACCCCCTCAAAACCCTCCTCAAATTCAAGATTTGATAATTGAAAATCTCGCCGAACTAAGGGTTTTACGAACCACATATAACAATATACCCACATTGGCTCCCATGTTATCCATGTTAAACACCATAGTGGATCTAATATTGAAACACTTACTAATGAACACAATGTTGCTTTTCACTAGCATGAGGAAATGTATGCCATGTTTGATGATGGGTTGGACTATGGTGAGTTTGCGGCCCTAAATATAACTAAAGATGATATAGTTAACTTTTTTGTAGAGCCAAAAACTGGTTAAAAAGTAGAATGCACAAAGCCCAAATTATCAATTAAATGGTGCACAAATGAGGCTATGCGTGCAAACTCTTGGGATCGTTGGTGGATGGTTTTTGACATCCCCCCACATAGACCTTCAGAAGTGCCATTCTATTTCATTAAAAAATTGCATGCCAAATTTATGTTACACCTCAAAGTGAACTATTGGAGCATGAGGCCCAACATGGGTGTAGGAGTAGGAGCTCCTCACAATAGGCCCTTTGCTCAACGGAAGAAAGCTAACACTTTTGTCCCCCCTACTGATGTCTTCCCCCCTCCTCCAGTGTAGCATCCTGATATCATTGTAGAGGCTAGCTCTCATACTATTAGAGTCATCCATAAAGTGACACTACTACGCGACATAGCTATTTATGACAATAAATAAAGACAAAACCTTATTTTCATCTTAAACACATTTTAATTAATTAAATTGTATATTTTAATTTATAATTGTTCTCGAGTAAAGACAAAAGCACTTTTTGAGTTTAATGAAGCTTTCATTATTACAATCCTTAGTTCACAATCACTCAAAACTCGTGGTTCTGCTGTAGGAACTCAACGTTTGCTACTTCTCCAAAGGAAAGGACTGAAGCTTGATCTGTTGAAATTATCAAAGCAGCGAGAAGGGTCATCATGCAAGGCCTTGATCTGGCTATTTGTGTGAGACTCCTAATTTTTATTTTATATGCCCTAATTCTTTTCTTCCATGGTTTTGTGTCTGATTCATGAAGAGGCAGAGTGAGGGATTCAACAGCAATTAGACGAGGTAGAGTGAAGGATTCACGAGGTAATCAAATTAGGCTAAGTGAGGGGCATGGGGGTAATAAGACCTTTCTTCTATGTAGCATGAGAAAGCTGGCCCCTATTTAGTCTATGGATTGTGAATGAGATAAATTAGGCAAATCGAATGCCTTTGTCCGCCCACCCATCACAGCTAGAAGGTTGCACCAATCGATGTCTTAAAGACGTGACGTAGCTCATATTGCCTTGGCAATGATGCACTTGGTTTGATGCAAGGAAAGAAAAAGAAATGTTAGGGTTTAGTTTCTCTATAAGAAGTTGTGTTTTCCTATTGTTTTGATATCTAGATCTACCATTCACATAAGTAATAAATTTGCTTACGGAACTATACTAGATCTCATGTGTTTTTCTATTTGCAATTTTGGTATTGTGCAAATATTAAATTCAATATTTGGGTGAAACCCTTTGTATTCATTTTATGGTAGGTTAACCACAATAGTAGATATGTCCACCACCAGATACATATGATATTGTTCATCACCGAATATACATGATATCATGGAAAAAAATAGTTCAGATTGTTAGACAGTCTACTCTATGGGAACCAACTACTATCTATTTACAAGTTGCACACTGTTGATTACCAGTTTGGGAATCTATAGTTTTGCCTTGATATTGACATTTGGAAATCGACGGGATAGCTACATTCACTGGAAGACGGGTAATAGTTACCCTAGATTGGCAAAGGGCGAATAAACATCCATATCGAGCATAGGTCAGAATCATAGTCATTAAACTTTCTCTGAGAATTGATAACTTTTTTTTCCTTTGAAGATATTTGGTAGCTGTTAGATGGAGTCTTTCCTTTGATTGAATGAAGTATTGGATGTTGAAGTCTTGTCTTCCTTTTGTATTTCGAAAACTATGATTTGTTAAGGTCTGCACATAGTTCTTTAAATGTGTTCTGTTTTGTCATTAAACTCTCTCACACATAGTTGAGTGAACAAGTTTCCACACATGATAAGTGCTATCCAAATAGAATATTTCACAATGGGTACCTAAAAATTAGCTTTAAAAATGGCTATAATCTAGTTTATATATGTGGGTTTTCACACAAACAAAACCTTCATTGCTAATATCTTCATAATAATTACAGAGAGATATATGGGTACCTTTTAAAAAGATTGTATTCTAGATATAATTACACAAGAAATGCCTTCATTGAAATTCGGTTCATAATAATGACATAAATGATTTCAAAATATTTGTTCTAGTTTATCTATACGAATATTCACACAAATAAAGATTTGATTTAGAATATCTTCTTTTTTTAACAAAAGATTTATAGTCACTAGCCTTTAAAATAAGCATCCATCCTTCTTGAGGTCAATCAAGAGAGACAACACCATTTCTAGCTTGTCTTCCCTGCACGGTCTCCAAATCATGGAGATATATGTGTTTGGAGTGGTGTTTGAAGCCCTTCTGCGGGCCTACCCACTAAAAGAAATTTAGAGTTTTTTGACCTCTAAATGCCTAGGTTTTATGACACCTAAAACTATGTGATGGTCAAGTTGTATGGTGGAAAGGGCAGAGAGGGCCTTATTGATGCCTATGCCTCCTTTTCTAAGTGCCTAATAGATGGATGCCACCTCCAATATTCTCAATGCAGTGCCAACTCCTCCCCCATTCCGCATTGTAAATGGGCAGATACTCGTATTCCTATTATTTTAACATGCTCTCACCATCTCCTCAGTGGCATAGTGTTGTTTTGAAGTTTGTATTATACTCCAAAGTAGAATAGTAGGAAAATTGACTTTACTACTGTTAAAAATCCACGTTCCCTCATTTTATCCTATAGTTGTTGGTGTCAACTATTGCATACTTGGTCTTGGAGTCCATCATTCATATATTTTGGAACTATCCCTACTTTATCCATGGTTAACAGATCTTTTCACAAAATAACAATCATCATTTTATGGATAAGATTTGTTGGCCAATTAATAATTTTTTATTAGTTTTTTTGTGTGGAGAGATGATCTTTTTGTATGATATGCACGAGCATTGAAAGTATAAACATCTTCCAAATTAGCAGTTTGAATATTTTATTCATCTTCATGGATTTTTTAGTATTTCATATCTGTTTGATGGTTCTTTATTTTTGAATATTATTCTTAGTGAAAATTGTAGCTAGGTTGATGGTGATTGATTATTGCAAAGAAAGTTATAGATAAGCTGATATACATATGCTTACATATGATGATTGGGTGATCTTAAAAAAAATTGTAGCTCACTAGATATAAATATGTTTACATTTGATGATTAGATTAAGGATATACACCTATCTTTGAATATTTTGGTTGTTTAGACTGTCAAGAAAGGTTGAAGGCAATAGTTTGTAGTGTCCCTTAGTATTATCTCATAAATATATACTCGTAACCTCAATAGTGGAATACACTATTTTTTGCTAAATTATTTAGAACACAACATAAATTCCCTTAATAGTATGCAAGAATCAAATTATTGACCCAATATGTATTATTTGATAACTTCTTCTACTCCCTTAGTTGTTTAAGTATGTTGGTAGAACTAATAAGCATACATAGCTTCCTTATGATAGTTTGATGATATATATTTAAGATGGTAATGTATTGATGGGTAAATGAACTATTAGTCCCTACAGCTATAGGTGGGGACTAATGTTTTCACATGACTGTGACATTAAAATGTGCATTGGAAATTCGGTAAACGTTGCAACGATCCCACCAAATTCAATCTTTCTTGCTCTTTTTTATTTTCCTGTATTGCTCTATGAATTTTTTGGGATTTCTATTGGCTGAGTTGTGTTTCCTCATTGTCTTTTTCTTTTATTTCGAATACAATTCAATAAAAAAAAAAGCTCGCAATTTACCTGTCCTCTGCATGGCCTGCAATATGTGCCTTTACATGTTCTGTTGACACTATCTGTTGGCCTAGGTCTTCTTGTTTTCGTGTCCTGTCCCTTATGATAGCTATTATTCGTTATTGTGTTGTTCACAGTGCCTGTCTTCTATCCTGTCCTTCAATTCCTTGAAATTGTGACTCAAGGTATTTAACAATGTTACACTCGTGAGCTATATGATATGCTAGTTTTGATATGTGTGATATATTTCTACTCTTCTTTCCTCTACTTTTCCTCTATTCTTATTGTTCCTTCCTTTAAACTTTGTCACTACTAACCTGGGCATTTATAAATTTCTCTCTTGGAGAATCAGTTCAGAGATGTAACCCTTTTAAAATGTTGCACTTGCATAGAGGATTGGTGTCATGCATGGAACCTCACTATGTGCATTCAATTTGAATCTCTATTCTTAATCGATATAAATAATGGAGATCGTGTCTGCCTTTGGAAGTAGTTGTTTTGATTAGAATTCCTTCCTCTTTCACTATCGAGTATTCCATTGCCTGTAAGTTCTATCACCTATTTTTGCCTCGTCTACCATGTACAAAGGACTTGTTTGATTATCAAATCGTCTGATGAAGGTAATGGATTTCATTTTGTGTTCAAAGTGCTATGATTGCTCTCTATATGGACTATCACTGCTTATTATACGGGCTACGATTTGCTTGGAATAATCGAACAATTGACCAAGAAGAAAATGTAAGATTTAATATAATAAGAATTTTTAACTCTTATTCTATTCTATTATGTATGGAAAGGAAAACTAAGGCTCTGAAATACATGAATATTCATTGGTGCATGGTGTAGCTATCCACTGCTAGCCTAGCAAAAAAGTCCTTTCCATATTCCCACTCTTTTTTTACCAATCATGTTAAAGATGATAGTCAAATGCATTCTTATAGCTCCAAGAATTCATTGTAATTTTGAAAGCCTGGGCACTCAAGATCTTAGAACAATTCTTTTTTGTCTCAGGTAGTGATCAGAACAAGGTTGCAAGTATGAATTTGTTTGTGTTCTTTCTTATGAAACTGTCAAGTAGGGAAACTTCATTTCTTTTGAGGATGACATCCAAGATCTTTAGTGAATTTGATTTTGTTATTAATACTATGCAGGTGTATATGGAAGACTCATATTTCTCTTGATCACGTGGCTAATTCATGTTGGTAATGTCTACATCACCAACATCATTTCAGATTATAGGAGATAAGGACCAAACTTCAAATTTTCAAAACATCACACTATTTTCTTGCACAAAACCTGCACTAAATATTTTGTTTCAATGCTATAAACTAGTGTAACCCTATGAAAACCAAACATGGATCATATACATATAGCATTTTAAATTACACAATGTGTACAAGTGTACAATCAAGCCGTCAATATATGAGTGGAGGGATACAAAATGGGGTGAGCTTGTCTACATAGATTGTCATCTGTTTGTGCATGGAATGCGCACATACATACTACATAGGTTGTCCAATGAAATTGCTAGATGTTAGCTAGGTTACTGTGTTCTTCGTAGGGAAGCTTAGGCCTTGATCTGGTTTGTCCGAAATCTGGGTTCAGATTCAGTACCCTATGGGTTCTGGACTTCCAAACTCAGAAAATTTGTGAAGAAGTTCATTAGTGATGGCTGACTGTTAAAGTTGACATTGATATTCTTGAGCCAAAACATTGATATGGTGATGTATTTTGGCATTTTCCTCTCTTATTTGAACTAAAACATTAATATATGGGGTGGCATTATAGTATATCTTGCCATATTACTTTTTTATTAGCATAGCAATGTATTAAGAACTTATTTGCTACTGCATATATGCCTATATTTATATTTAAGTTTTCGTACGGACGAAACCAAACTTCCTTTAAAAAAATCTGGCTGGACCCTCAAACCTGAATTCAAATCCAAACAGGGGCTTGCAACTTAGGATGTAAGTGAAAAATATTATTTTCTCATGATAGTGATATAAATAGTTTAGGTTGTGAACACTCTTTAGTACGCCATTCATTTTCAATGACAAACTATTAGCTTCTATGATACAAGTTCCATTGATATGATCATATTTTAGCTAGTGTTTCTCCATGTTTCTAGGACAACGAGATGTAAGGACAACAAACAATTTCCTTAACATTAGAGACGCATGTGGATGGCTATTTAAATTACTTCCACGAACTAAAAGGAGCTCATATCCCAAATAGTTCCAAGTCTCAAGACACCTTCCTTGTCTAGCTCACCCCCTCCATGGGGCTAGCATCCTCAACTAATCTGCATTCTCCACCCATACCCATACTTAATGAATGAGTAGGAGGGGCCACCGAGCTTATAGCCACCTACCTTCCATCTAGTAGGAGTAGACCAAAATGGTATAAAGCTACTCGATACACTCAAGGCTTGAAAGGTAACCTTGGGAATGCAACACTTTTTCTTGGATTTTGTAGTAATTTCCCTAGAAAAGAGAGGATAAGATGCTTTACTAGGTAGGGAATGGTTGATAACAACAAAGGCCAACCATAAATGGAAAAGGAACATCCTATCAATCGAGAATGAAGGGAAAAAAATATACCATTGATCTATGGATTCAAATAGTGAGCCAATTATTCATCCCCTAGTAAAGCATCTCACCTTACCAATTTTACACAAATTGATGTAACATTTTTAGAAATTCAAATTTACATGAGTAGCAAAGCTGCATCTTGGTATATCCAAGGTATTGACCTTAAATCCTAGATGATTTCCCTAGTTGGGTTGTAAATCAGGGACCATTCATTATAACACAGCCCATCCAACAAGGAGAAAGTCGACACATTTTATAAAAGGAGCATCTTGGTACGATTAATTGCAAAGGATGACCGGGTTCAACTAATCTCATGACAATGCACATATTATAAATTAACCATCAATGTTATTGTATTCATGGATACACAAGCTGTTTATCTAGGAAATGCATTAGTTTATCCATGATTACTTATTTTAATAAAGATTTATGACTTGTCCAGTCATTACATTTAAGGATGTGTGTCAAGCTTATCTTGGAAATGGTGGCACCTCTTATACATGGGATTAATTAAAAGTGTAATCAATCCTAGAATGCCATGCAAACTCTACTTACTATTATTAGATGTATATATGGTTGAAAAAAAACTCAAACCTACAATGTTACAAAAATTATCAAATGACTAGGTGTAGGGCGTAATTATACAATGATTTAATTAAAGATATAGTTAGTTTGGGGTTGGGTAGGTTGGTAGCAAGGGGATGCATCGATTGGTTCTAACCAACAAACCTCTATTTTAGCACATTGGAACTTGAATGATGTACCTATTGTTTTTGGTAATCAATGATTCAATATAACATACTGGTTTCCCTCACCTACCTAGTCTGATATTGATATTAAATGCTTTGTTGATTTGGTTACATTTGAATGTATGCTTTATAATTTTGGTTAGCAACCATTCTACACTAGGCAAAGCATATACTTCCATGAAGTTGGCTTGGCCATATTTTTGAAACTCAAGTTATGGGACAATGAATTTAGAGAGTAGCTATTATAAATAGTGTTAGAGGAGTTCAAAACATCTAAGGACTACAACTATGAAAGCTCACTAAATTGGCAGTCTACAATGTCAACATTTAATAATATTCTATACTAAAGGGCCCAAATTAAGTTGATAAGTAGGAGATAATTTCCATAGCAAGTCAAATTGTGATATTGCTATCAAGATTTAACTGTGTGATTTTTGAGTCAAACTCATTGACCCATGTTTCATGAGTAGTGATTCAACATGAATCCATATTTCATGAGAATAAATGGAACACTTAGCACTCATTGGATCTAGGTGATGCTCATAGGGGTGAACCATCGGGACTTCCCGGGAGGTCACCCATCCTAGTACTACTCTAGCCTGAGCGCGCTTAACTATAGAGTTTCCTCCATGGTTAAACCCAAAGCTTGCAACCCCATTTGCAAAATTTTCACCAAGTGTTGTGCCTTATGAACCATCCATTAGAAAGCCCCTTAAGCTCATCTCAATTGATAAGTAGGAGATAATTTCCATAGCAAGTCAAATTGTGATATTGCTATCAGGATTTAATTGTGTGATTTTTGAGTCAAACTCATTTACCCATGTTTCATGAGTAGTGATTCAACATGAATCCATCTCTTATGAGAATAAATGGAACACTTAGCACTCATTAGATCTAGGTGATGCTCACAGGGGTGAACCACTGGGACTTCTCGGAAGGCACAACACCTGGTGAAGGTTTTGCAAATGGGGTTACAAGCTTTGGGTTTAACCATGGAGGAAACTCTATAGTTAAGCGCGCTCAAGTTGGAGTAGTACTTGGATGGGTGACCTCCTAGAAAGTCTCGGTGCTTCACCCCTGTGAGCATCACCTAGATCCAATGAGTGCTAAGTGTTCCATTTATTCTCATGAGAGATGGATTCATGTTGAATCACTACTCATGAAACATGGGTAAATGAGTTTGACTCAAAAATCACACAGTTAAATCCTGATAGCAATATCACAATTTGACTTGCTATGGAAATTATCTCCTACTTATTAATTAAGATGAGCTTAAGGGGCTTTCTAATGGATGGTTCATATGGCACAACACTTAGTGAAGGTTTTGCAAATGGGGTTGCAAGCTTTGGGTTGAACCATGGAGGAAACTCTATAGTTAAGCGCACTCAGGCTAGAGTAGTACTGGGATGTGTGACCTTCTGGGAAGTCCTGGTGCTTCACCCTTGTGAGCATCACCTAGATCCAATGAGTGCTAAGTGTTCCATTTATTTTCATGAGAGATGGATTCATGTTGAATCACTACTCATGAAACATGGGTCAATCAGTTTGACTTAAAAATCACACAGTTAAATCCTGATAGCAATATCACAATTTGACTTGTTGTGGAAATTATCTCCTACTTATCAATTGAGATGAGCTTTAGGGGCTTTATAATGGATGGTTCATAAGGCACAACACTTGGTGAAGGTTTTGCAAATGGGGTTGCAAGCTTTGGGTTTAACCATGGAGGAAACTCTATAGTTAAGCATGCTCAGGCTGGAGTAGTACTAGGATGGGTGACCTATCGGGAAGTCTTGGTGCTTCACCCCTGTGAGCATCACCTAGATCCGATGAGTGCTAAGTGTTCCATTTATTCTCATGGGAGATGGATTCATGTTGAATCACTACTCATGAAACATGGGTCAATGAGTTTGACTCAAAAATCACACAATTAAATCTTGATAGCAATATCACAATTTGACTCGTTGTGGAAATTATCTCCTACTTATCAATTGAGATGACCTTAAGGGGATTTCGAATGGATGGTTCATAAGGAACAACACTTGGTGAAGGTTTTGCAAATGGGGTTGCAAGCTTTGGGTTTAACCATGGAGGAAAATCTATAGTTAAGCGTGCTCAGGCTGGAGTAGTACTAGGATGGGTGACCTACTGAGAAGTCCCAGTGCTTCACCCCTGTGAGGATCACCTAGATCCAATGAGTGCTAAGTGTTCCATTTATTCTCATGAGAGATGGATTCATGTTGAATCACTACTCATGAAACATGGGTCAATGAGTTTGACTCAAAAATCACATAGTTAAAACCAAATTAAGTTCACAGATAAAAAAATTAAGAGCAAAAAAATAAATATAAGGAGATATCATAATCCTAACAATCATTGTACTTCATAACACAAACCTAAGATACCAGATTATAAAAAAAAATTGATTTGTTCGGGAGTTCAAAACATTTAATTAAGATTTGAAAGGTCCAGACCAAATCAAATAAATTTGAACAGTCCAAAAAACTGGGATCTAGTTAGAGTTGGTAATTAACACAAACAAAGCACAATAAAGAATAATCATATCGCACAACAATGATCCTCCAAGACAGATTTGTAGTGTAGAGGATTTGTGGTGATAGGTTAGGGTGAACATAGTAGACTTACTAGTCCAAAGTAGAGGTATTATAAGATTATTTCATATATTTTTGGTGAATAAGATTATAATCTGAAGGCAATATCCATATTTAATTTCAGACCTCTATTTCAAGTTGATATTATATGGTCTTTCGATATAATCTATTGAATGAAGAAATCAATTTTATTGCAAAATATTTGCATAGATTTCTATGGAACATTTGAAAAAACTGAAGCAAATATCCTAGGGTGATATTTCGATGGCATCAGAGTAGTGTATTCTACCAACCTATCAGGTTTCATTATTAAAAAAGTGCAAATGGGCAATTTGTGAAGTCTGCTGGAGACAAATTTGGAGAAATTAAATATTTGCAACTCTGAGCTGGATCCTGTTGGATATTCAGGTTAATACACAATTTTATAGATCTCTCGAACAAATGAGGAGCCTTAGTGACGTAATAATTTTATGACTTATTTTTGTATGTGCTTAAAATAGAAAGACTAGAGAGAAACTATCATCAGTGAGCTTGGTGAACATTCAAGCCCACTTTTGGATCCTATTGGATATTCAGGTTAATACACAATTTTACAGATGAGAAAGACTGGCATTTACAACTTGATTTATTATAAGTAATAAGATCTATTTAAAAAAAAAGAGAAATGGTTGGTAGTTTTTTCTCATACAAGGAATTTATACATATTATAGGCTTATTGGAAGGAAATAGAGGATTTACAATCTTGCAATTCTAATAATTTGAAATTCTAATGACTATTGTTTTTCTAAACTAGTTTAGAGCTGCACCTACTGAAACAGCTTCTTACTTAACATACAAAAGCTCTATTTTCTTCTATTTAGGGTGAATTTTAATTTTCTTGGGATACATGCGTTCCTATATTTTAAGAACTTCATATGTAATGATCGTAACTAACATCTACAATCTTCTTTTGTAGCTTGCTATTTTGATATCTTCTTGGTATCCACACAAAATGGCAAAACAGGTATTTATGTTGTTTTTTGTACTTTTCATATCATTTTATTTAAATGAAACACTAAATACAATTTACTATTTAGCACATAGAGTAACATTTCATTTCATAATTAATATGATTAAAATACTAAACTAGTTAATTTAATATTATTTAGAGCAATTTACACTTTTTATGAAATGTCTTTATGATTATGATAAAACCCTTGAAATTAGAAAACACCTTAAAAAATCTTACCATACAACGATACTATGTGTAATAAGTGAGACAAATACATTAATCTTACCTTTGGGATATTGAACCAAGACAATCATAAGTTTTCTGAGAGAAATTTTTGAAGAAGACAATGTTACTTAGATGGTACTTAGGTACAGTTGTATAATGAGATGGTGCTTAGGCATGATTGTATGATGAGATGGTTCTTACCTATGGTCACATCCTTTTTTGCTATAGAATTGTGTTAAACAATGATACAAATCATTCTAAGATATTATCTCGAGTTAGCTAAAGACATACAAATATAAACATTAGGTTTCTTAAATTTTGAATTTCTCAAGTTGCAATCACGAGCTCTTGAAGAATATATACTATGCAAGTTAAACACTTAGCACACTTATTGTTGATAGTACATGGTGGATTTAGGAAAATAGGACATCATCATCATCTGAATATTCAGATGAAGGAGCACCCAAGACCTACTCCAGGTACAAATTCATACTTCAATGAAATGATATATTGTACTTGCAAAAGGTGTGAAAATAGGAAACTAAAGAAGCAACAACTTGTTGGTATCCATAGAATAAAATATAGAGTTTATATAGAAGAGGTACATTGTAATTAACATATCTTATAATAATAATTAATATGCATTTTTTTTAATACTTTATTGCTAATCATTTGAATTGATTTTTTTAATTTATGAAAAGCCACTTCCAATTTCGAACATTGTTGAAGAACCAGTGAATGATACCGATGATAGCCAATCCCAAGATGAAGAGCAAGACACATTTATGGATGAAACCACTTCACAAATAAATGAGGCTAGAGTTAATGAATTTATCCAAGACTTCTACACATCTTGTGAGGAAGTTAATGATTCACCCATAGCTCAGTTGGCTAGGATGCCTCTATTTCTTAATGCAGACACTTCTATACTAGCGACACTTATGTTGTTATTGAACTTGAAGGTTACACATGGATTGACAAGTACATGCTTTACTGACATATTAAGGTAGGATATACATTTCTATAAATCAATTCTCTTTGGTGTCTTCATTTTTAAAGTATGTTTTATACTTAATAAAATTATTATTTATCATGTAGGCTTTTGGAAAACAAAATACTTCCAAAGGACAATAAGTTGCCTCATTTTCATAGAGAAGTATCTTCAACGATGAAAAACAATGGAATGGAGTACAATATATATGATGCATGTCCAAATGGCCATATATTGTACTATGGAAAGAATGCAAATTTGAAGCAATGTCCAGTGTGTCACACAAGTAGGTATTGCCAAGATCAAGTGTCCAAGAAGGTTCCACATAAAGTATTACGATATATTCCACTAAAGCCAAGGTTTTAGAGAATGTTCAAATGCAAGGAGTTGGTGAAATATTTGAATTATCATGCACATGGGAGAAGTCAAGATGGTGTCATGTGTATGGCTGCAGATAGCAAATATTGGAAAGAGATTGAAGAAAAATGGCCACATTTAAGAAATGAGCCAAGGAATGCAAGGATCTCTCTAGCAATGGATGGTGTCAATCCTTTTGGAGATCTTAGAACAACATATTCTATTTGGCCGATTTTAACTATTAACAATAATCTCCCCCCATGGATGACAATGAAAAAGGAGCATGCAATGTTAACTCTTATCATACTAGGTATTAGAACATATAAATTTAATGTTTTCTTGAAGATTTTATAAAAATATTTCAATTTTGCGTAAAACTAATAATTTTATTGTTTTCGTTAGGGAAGTATCAGGTAAAGGATATGGATGTATACATGGAGCCCCTCATTGATAAGCTTCATGAACTATGGCATGGTGTAAATATGTATGATGTATTAAGATCAATCAATGATAGAAACTTCCTCTTTCATGCAATATTGATTTGGACAATTCATGATGCCCCTGGGCTCTCCATTTGTTGTGGTAATATACAAACAATTACATTTTATAATTATTATTTCCATTGTGTCATTTACTAACTCTAACTTCCATTCTTATTTTAGGGCTACAAACAAAGGGGAAACATGGTTGTCCAACATGTGGGCCAAAAACCTTACATAGGCAGTCAAAAGATCTCAATAAAATTGTGTTTGATGAGTATAGACACTTCTCACCACAAAATCATTGCTATCGAGTGTGTGAGAAAAATAAGTTCAATGGACAAGAAGTGGAAATGGGAAAGCCAAGAAGAATGAACCCTGCTAGGTGAAAAGCGATGTATGACAAAAAGGAAGGGGCGAGATTTCCACTAGGAATGAAAAGACTCAATTTTCTATAAATTAGAATATTATGAGAACTTACCAATAGCCCACCTATTTGATACTATGCACATTGGAAAAAAATGTGGCATAATGCTTATGGAAACATCTGAATGGAACCAATCATGAAGCACAAATTAAGTTGTGGAAGGACCTGCAAGTTGCCAATATCATGTGGAACATGTGGTTACAGAAAGACAACTCATATGTTGATGCTCCCTGGACTCTTATGTCAAGCGAAAAAGAAAACATCATTGAAACAATGAAAGTGATTAGATTTCCTTTTGGATATGGTGCATCATTAAAAAAGTTATTCACAAGAGATGGATTAGATTTATTGGGGCTAAAACACACGATTGGCATAATTGGATAAAGGTAACTTTGTAGTATGTTACAATTATTGGGAACCTAGTCAAAAATTTGCATATCCAAGTGATAATATCAGCTCATGCATATTTTAAAATAGTTATTCATCAATGGTTGTGTAGTATGTGTTGCCTACAACAATACCAAGCAGTTTTGATCGTAATGTCACATTAACAATATACAAATTGTCCAAATATTTGAGGTATTTTGAATCAATAATGCATAATAATATATTTATCTTATCATTTTAACTGCATCATTACTTGTGCCTACATAGAAGCTAATCATTTTAGTTCTAGAAATATCAAAACTCTTTATCTAATAATTGCTAATGTTTCTAGGTGGGTCTCATCTAAAAAGATACATCAAGATGACTTGAAGTACTGGAAAAGAATATTTCACTTTTGATGTGTGATATTCAAATGTGCTTCCCTACAAGATTTTTTAATTCTCAAGAGCACTACCTTGTACACTTAGTAGAAGAGATTGAGTTGTGTCATCCTATACATATTCAGACAATGTGGCTAGTGGAGAGATATATGAAGGTTTTAAAACAAATTTTTAGGCAAAAGGCGTGACTAGAAGGATCCATGGTTGAGGGGTATGTGCTTTTCCAAGAAATGGTTCATTTGAGTGAGTACATGCCTCAATTGCACCTTGACGCTCCACAATTATGGAATTATAACCAACGTCTATCATTTGAAGGAGAAAAATTAGAGGGTTAGGGGACATCAAAGAGGATCAAAGGTATGCAATAATGTTGAAGCAATAATTTTATGTTAAATTTAACAATGAAAGAATTTACATATTTATTAATTTATTGATCAATTCTATTTTTTCATTGTAGATGCTAAGGAGTGGGAAGCATTGCATTTGTATATTGCATACAATTCAGACTTTTATGTTGGAATGGATGGAGAAGTATGCTGAACAAAAAAAATTAGAGGATGAAAAGGCATGGGCCGATATATATAATAAACATGGTCTAAACACTGCTTGAGGGCTACCTGCAAGCCATAAAAGAAGATGGACGTGTAGATGCTCATGGAATTGGCTAAAGACTAATATTGAACATGAGGCAACAAAAAAGAAGAATAGAGTGACACCACAACAATTGAATTTTGTTAAAGGATCAATAAATGGTGAGGTGATTCATATATATAAGCATATTGGATATGTTTATTGTGTTTTATTTTATTTTTTGTTTCATTGAATCTAATTAGTTATTATTTTAATGATTTTAGGTAAAATAATACAAAGCAATGTGGAATCATGGTCATCATTTTCACATTAGAAATGTTGATGAAAAGAGATAAACCTATGATTGTGGTGTTTCAACATCATTTGAGGTGGAATGTCATTCACATGCAAATGATAGACAACCAATCACAAGCACACTTCAGTATTATGGAGTGCTGGAGAATATTATAAAACCTGATTTTACATCTTTCATGAAAGTTGTTTTTCATGTTGAATGGTACGGGCTAATCAAAGTGGGCGATGAAAAAATAATCTTTTTGCACGATAATGGTTTCTATATGATCAATTCTTCTAGGTTTGAAGCCACTTCTGAACCTTATGTGTTTCCAAATCAATGTGACCAAATATTTCTCATTCCAAATTTACAACAACCTAGTTGGTCATTTTTTTATTGATTATGATCCAAGAGGGTGAAGAGTAACATTTGTTGAAGCAGAGGACCATGATTTGCTTGGAGATGTAGAAGTCCCACTTGAAGACATGGATGACCATGATGGTGATGATGAAAATTTTATTGTCAATGGTACATATGACCATGATGAAGATCATGATGATTTTAATGAAGTGGTTGAAGCACATGAGGAACCACATGGACAACAAGTCCATGAAGATGATTTCATTGATTTAGATTGACCTATAGCTGAAGGTGATGAAGACCATGCAAGTGGTAGTATTAATTTATTTATGGATTTAGGGCCTATTAATGATGGGCTATTTATGACATTAGATGAGGACATTGCATGTAAGGATGAAATGGTTTGATAACCATGCTCACTTTATGATTATTGTAGGTATTAAATACATTAATAGCCACTTCTATATGAGTATTGAATTTAGAATTATACACAAAATGTAATGAACATTTAGTAATTTGAATTATTTTTTAGTGGATGTTTGTAATTTCAATACATATAACTTCAATTTTTTTTTCAATTGGATAAGTTTCATGTGAGGATGAAATGGTTTGATAACCATGCCCACTTTAAGATTATTGTGGGTATTAAATACATTAATTTTAAATATTTATGGGTATTCAGTTTAAAATTATACACAAATTTTAATGAACATTTAGTAATTTGAATTATTTTTTAGTGGATGTTTGTAATGTCAATGCATATAACTTCAATTTTTTTTCAATTGAATAAGTTTATGTTCTATTGTACTTATGTTTTATTAGTTCCTGCCATAGACAAGATACTATAACATTTAGTGCAATGCTACTTTTTAATTAATTTGTCTAATTAGAATCTTCTATTTTTCAAAAACTTTCTATTTTATATCATTATCATATATTTTGATATTTTATGGATTTCAAACAAATTACTTATTTCCAATCTTAGAAAGGCCTTCAGTTATTTGACTTAGTCGCATGCCTTTTCCCTACTAAAGGGCTTGCTTCAAATGTTTTTAAATCTTTATGAAAAGGATGGAAATAGGTTAGACAATTCATTTCAGATAATAGTGTGGTTTCAGATTGCAACAAAATTTATAGCAATAGATCTATTTAGTGGAACCTTATGCACAAAGGAAAACCACTTGCTTTTCTTTAGGGTTGCTCTGCTAAAATCTAGGTAGCTAAGAGGGTCTCTAAAACGTAAGACATTATTTGCAATGGTTGATTGATTGAATGGGAAGACTTGTCTCAGTGAGCAGGTCTTCCTTAATCTCTATGGAGAACATTTTCCATCCTTAGAAATGATAGCACTCATCTTTGCCTCCCCAAATAGTGTATCTCTAATTCTGATGACCTTCCCTACACTTGCCTTGATGGCTCTGCTTTATCCAATGTGAAGGCTAAATACATTTGCTCCCTTCTGACTGATAACAAGGGAATCATTAACACTTTTGAACTATTGCCAGGATAAAAACATGGATCTTCCTTCTTGACAGAAACTCTTATATACCTTGTGGGGCAGACCTGTTAAGCCCAAAAATAAGTGTTTCTTATGGAGACTTCCTTCTCCATAGACTCCCCCTTAAGCAACCCAATCGAGAATTAAATGCTTGTTTTATCTGTAGAGTTCCTAGGACTATGAAGCATCTTATTTTTTACTGTGCTTTTGCTAAAGAGAAATGCAACCTATTTGGTTTTGTGATCAAAGGTGATACAAGTGTCTTCTAGCAAAATTGAGCTTTGATTAACTTGAAAGTTGTTAACCCTAGAAATTGAAGTACAAGCATCAGTTTTGCTTTCTTTTAGAGAAATCTTTAAATCAGACATATGATGTTTCCAATATAGTCCATGGTCATCGATCTATGTGCTAATTTATGTTGTGCATTTATTTTGTCATCAAATTTACACCAGAAGCAATCAGATCAAAATAGAACTTTCAATTTCAAATTTCAGGTCCTGTGTGGTTGCGAATTCATTTAGTTGTTTGAATTAATACCGCTTTATCTTTAATTTCTAAAATTTGTGATCAAAATTTAAAATCGGAATGTCTTATATCAAAATAACCTTTCAATTTCAAATATCAAGAACTGTGTGACTACTAATCAATTTGGTTGTTTGAGGTAATACTGCTCCATGTTTATTTTTTAAAATTTATGAAGGAAGTTGCAGATCTTGCTTAGCCCTAATTTTTCTTTTAGGATTTTTTAAAATTTTACTCACATAATAGTTACCTTTACAGTACGAGGGTACTCTTCTTCGCTTTACAAATTACAAATCAGAAACTCTCAAATTACAATTTCAACACTGCAAATCAGTTTAGTTGTTTGATGTAATACCACACCATATTTACTTCAAACATTTGTGAAGGAAGTAGCAAATCTTGCTAGGAATTAGCTATAATTTTTCTTTACAGAAGAAATTTTATTTTACATGCATAATAGTTACAATTAAAGTGTAAAGGTACTATTCTGCTTTATGAATGACAAATTAGAAACTCTCAGATTATAACAGCCTATTAGTTTCATATTTAAGTACCATGTGACTACTAATCAGTTTAGTTGTTTGAAGTAATATTGCTTCATATTTATTTTCTAAATTTTACGAAGGAAGTTGCAGATCTTGCTTGAGTCATTTACCTGATCATTATATTCACAATCTTTTGCTTAGAGTTTAATTTCAATGAAATTGATTGTTGGTGCAATAGATGCTAATGTGAACACATGGTCTTTCTCCATGCCCGCATTTTCTTCAAAATCGATGTTCTTTTTTGAAAAATTAAATTATGTATTGTTACAATTATATCTCCATATAATACAATGAATATCCATGGACAAGCACATTACTCAACTATATTCCATATTATTGCTACAACACCTCCCTATAAAAAAAACAATAAAAAACTACTTGCTACAACACCTGCCTATAAAAAACAATAAAAAACTTATGGTAGGAACTAGATGCAAAGCGTCCTTGTTTCTTCAAGCATTTATTTATAAAATAGTTTTCTATTTGGAGGCACATGATATACCATGCCCCAAATTCTGAATTGAATTTTTGGGAAACTTTACAGAATCAAAACTTAGGAACTTTATGCAATCACCATCTCCTCAAGATAAATGTAATATGAAAAACTCAAAAAAATGCATGTTGACCACTGCTTATGTTGAAGATTAGTGAAATTTGTATATGTTAGTGTTAAAGGGAACTAAATTTGAATTTATTGCTAATATTGTTTGTATATGTTCTCTAATACATATGTTCTTATTTTTATTAAATTGTCCTTGTGTACTTCTTCAAGAATGTGGCCCAGAGTGCTACAAATTCTTCTGTGGGGGATCCATTGTGTTGGAGTTTTGAAACTATTGAGAAATAAAATGCTTCAATACCAAAATGATAACACTTATGCAACCTAAGACAAGCCACTTCCTATTTTCAATTACATATGCAAACCAATGCTTCAATACCAAAATGATAACACTTATGCAACCTAAAGACAATCCACTTCCTATTTTCAATTATATATGCAGACCATCTGGACCCAACATCAACAAAACCAAAAACAGTTTCCTTCACTTTAGGTTCTGCAAAACCAAGGCAGGTATACCTAAGGGATGACTCAATTTGACTATTTTTGTGCACAAACTACACTAGTTTCATTCTGATTCTCATCCTCAATCCTTATACACATAGCTAATTGTGACATTTTAAACATAATACATCCCATATAACATATTTGGTCATAAATTCTTCTATAGATCTGCAAGTATTCCCTACAATAGTGGCTAACTAAGGCTAGAATATTTCATGCAAACAAGTATTGACCAGCTTTGAAAATCTTGAGGAAATAAAAGTGAAATTGATTATAATTTTGCATTTGATATTCATCTATGATATATTTCTCATCCAACTAAATTATTTTGACCAGTGCCTAATTCATTGGAGTTTAGAGTCTACTGCAATTCCATGGATCTGATTTGTTGCTTTACAACAAATATTATCAATAGTTCTTACTCGAATTCATCATTCAAAACATCCTTCCCATTACTACAACAACCTTATCAAATTCATAAAAGCATTTATTTAATTCATTGAATTAATAGTAGTGATGAAAAGATATACAACCTAAATGGATTGCATTCAATTGCACAAGTTTTTACTCACACAACATCAAGATAACTAAGTAATCAAAAGGAGACAAAATTCAGAAGGAACAAATATGGGAATAGCTTATAATTTGTATTCATTTTCTTTGAAAATTGTATACACTTGTAGTGAACTCAAAATGACCTTAGAAAGAAACACAGAGATCATTCTATATTAATGTATTCTCATAAAACTTGTAGAGAAGATACATCATAAGACTTGCTCAAATTACTAGACCAAAAAAAAACTAAGAATATGACTAAAAGCATTAAAAATCAAACCCTCACATTGCCTTGAAAACTCATTTATATAGGCATGAGTTGCAACAAGCAAAGGGAAAATGTGATTGACAGGTGTCCTTCAAAAAGATACTTACATAAACCTATCACAAAAAGGATAAAATTGCAAACAACAGAAAGATATCTAGATCAAAAATTCCTTTGCGAGTCCCTTTTTGTTACATTTCTTCATTTTGATTTTGGTTGCACTCTGAATCCTTCATGTATGCAACTACTAAACCCACCGATGATGAGATCTATTCTGATGATTTCAAACTAACTTCAACTCATGGGTTTCATCATCATTATATTGTACTGTGAGAGTCACCTTTACTTGTCACTATTCCTTGGTTATATCAGTATCTTAGGGTTATGGGATTGTCACTTAATATGAAGCATCCAAGCTTGGAGGTAATGTGGCTGTAAAATATAACAAAATGGGCATTTTCTGCTTTCTCACCTATATCTACATTCAAAACCATTCCTCTACCAAAATATGTCCCTCTTTTGAAAAGAAAGACATGTGTTAACAAAAGGTTAGAGTAATTATACACATGAAACTCATGAAAATAAAATCTTCTTCACCCTCTCCAAAAACTGGGCCCAGGGCTCTATATATCTCTACTACTCTAGTATTGTAATGTATTTTCTTGGAAAATTCCTTAGAGAACGATGTTATTGTTGACAAGGTTCTAATTTTGCCACGTTCACCCTTTGCTCTTTTCACTACCTTAGTGACTTGATCACAGCTCTTTGCCATAGTCTCTAGGAGATCATAATCCATAAAAACACTAGGACTACTAGTCTTCCTCGGTCAAAATTCCATATACTGGCATGTGGAGCAAACAACTTCCTCTCTGCAAGCAATCTTTTGAACAAATTTGAATTAGTTTGTGAGGTATTAGCATCTCGAACCCAATTATCTTCATTAAGCAATCCCTCTACTATCCAGAACCTAGGATTTGATGAGTCCATTGGAGGAATTCTTTGACTATATCTTATAGGATTGGAGCACAACAGAAATCATATTATAGTTACTTACTTGAAGTTCTTTCTTATTCCTTTCTATAATTCTATAACTTCTCCTTGAACAAACTGCTTTACACACTTGCCAAAATCAATACAATCTTCTCGTTAATTTCTTCTACTAAGAAAAAGGCTTCAAATCTCTATTCGCACAAGGTGGGATTGAGAAAATCTTTTGTGTTATACTCTATTTTTTACACATACAAAGCTTTCATATCTAATAAATACACAGAGTGGCACCATCTTTTGTACTTAAAACTACATTGTTGATCTTTAAAAATCCTGTGATCAAGGGATGCGGAAAAGGTGACAAGTATTCCACTTGACAAGTTGGCCAGTCCACCCAATGAAAATTGACCATGTATACAGCTCCCTCCCTGATGACATCTTTGTTTGGACCCACTAGCGACTAACCCTTTACACTGTAGAGTCTCAAACCTTTGCAACTAACGTCTTCGCTCTTACACATCAAACATTCCTCATATAAGCATAAAACCCTTGTTGCTACCTTCTCTTTACCTTTTACATTCACATGCACATATATCAGCGAAAACCTTGAAAAATTCCTTCAAGTTGCTCTGCTCACTTCATTACCCGGGACATTGTAATTGTTTAAAAATTCATCCTTTAGTCATACGATCTAGGCTTTACCCATGGCATCGTAATACCTCTTATCTTTTCTTTATTCCTCCTTTACATTCATAGGAGTTACCCTATTCTCATAACACCGAAAAGCTTCTACAGATGGCATTTCATTATTACATTTTCCCTTTCTCATATAAGCATAAAGCCTTGTATTTATTTCTTCACATTTCCTTTTACGCTCATACGCTTAGACCTAACTTGTAACCACAAAGAAAGGATAAAATAGTTCTTCGTTCATATGCTTACCTTGCAAACATAAAGGTGTAATGATAAAACTTTACTTTTCAACGATCAACGACCCATATTGCAACATAAAGAAATAGAAAATAACATTGCCGTTGATTTTCAGCATGTGAAAAATTAAGAACTTAAGTTGTTTTCCACGCAGGTTGGGCTCATCTGATGTTTGTGACATGTCATCATTTGATTCGCTTGCACTAGGACCCATCTGACAACTCAATAGGTCCCACTTTAAACAATCACTATTATAATCTAGCTTTACGGTTGTCTGTGAGCCCAAGGAACGTATTCACGTAAATACAACTAAATCTAACTTTCGCTTCTCTGCATTCCTTTTACCCGTAGAACCGTAAAACATTTTTTGCATTCTTTCAAACCATTCCTTTATGCCATGCCAAGGCATTATGCTCTTACGCCAATCATTAGGACGTAGATGTGTAGATCTCAACTCAACACCGTTCTGCCCTCTTGTTTAATTGTTTACTCATACCCCTGTAAAGTGGCACAACACATATCCTTCAAAACCTTTTACAATCACACACTCAACACAATATCATATGACTGGGAATATCTCTTCAAACCTCTTTTGCTCACTCGTTCAACTGTTCACCGTAAAGCCATAAAACAACTTTCAAAGTGTAAAAAGCCTTTATGTTTCTTCGCTCAAAGACCAAACTTATTATTGGGGAGACTTAAATGAACTATTCCTCTATTATGAAAGACAAAAGCATATGCCCATAAAACAAAACTTCTTTACACTCTTACACTGGACTATAAAACGTGACCACGAATACAAGAGGGAAAAGTTATTTTGCTCTTACGTAAAACCCTACATTGTAAGATTGTAAAGGGCAACATTTTAAGTTCTTTTAAGATCTTTTCAAAAATTTGAAAGGAGACCTAGGGTTTCTTCACACTTAGGGTAATTTAATGGCAGGGTTGGGAGACAAACCTTGAGAATTTAATAGAATTCGACAACAAATGAATCAGGGCACAACTAGGGTAACCTAAAATTATGAAAATCATGAGGAATGAAACCCTAATATGCAAAATGCAATGACCTAACTAATTTTTCACCAAAATTTTAGACTTTTTCTATATTGTGAAAAATCAGACCAACAATGGCTCTGTCTGGGGATGATAGACTACTTGAGTCTATGCAAGAATTTAGAATCTATGGGAGAGTAGACCACATACTTGACTTTCTAAATGACAACTTCTTTAGAGAGCATAGAGCAACACACATAAACAAGAAACCAGACTGTATAGAGAAATTTACAAGGATCTACAAAATACACACAATGAATAAGAACACAAGGAAAACCTAAACTGTTGTTCATGGAAAAGCAAATACCTTAAGAAAAGTATCTTTCCAAGAATTTTCCATGAACTAGAAATTCCAAAATATTGTTTGATAAATCTTTAAGGATATAGGAGTCTTCTCCCCATGCATCTTCGATTAAATAGGAACCTAGCCAGATAGGGTCAAACTTACCATGTTTTCCTTTATCTTCAATTTTAGTATTCCACATTAGGACTAAATCTCCATCTTCAAATTTTTTGCTTATTGTCCTTTTGTCATACAGTGTCTTAATTTGTAATTGCAATTTTTGGTTTCTGACTGATGCCTCTTTTCTTTATTCTATTAACCCTACAAGCTCATCAAGCCTTTCTTGCATATTTTTTGTAATATCATCATCATATAACTGGATATGTTTGTAAAGTCCCATTAAGTTGTTGTGGGGCATCCTTTCTTGAATTCCATATACCAGATATAAGGAGCTACTCCAATGGCTTTCTTCACAGTTACTTTGCCAGCCCATATGGCAAGTTGCAACTTAGAGTCCCATGCTTTCTTGTTATCATCCAAGGTCCTCTTAATAATTTTTAACAAGCTTTTATTTGTAGATTCAGCCTGTCCATTTCCTTGTGGATGATATGGGGAAGATGTTGACCTAGTTATTCCATACTTGTCACAAAACTTTATAAATTCCTCAAATTTGAAGCACATGGCATTATCTGTCACAATTTTTTGAGGGCAACCAAATCTGGAAATAACATTACTTAGCAAGAAATTATTTACAACTTTACTTGTTGCATTTCTTGTAGGGATAACTTCTACCCATTTTGTAAAGTAGTTAGTAGCAACTAAAATCCATGAATAGCTAGTACTAGATTTGGGAGAAATCTCACCTATGAAATCCATACCCCACTACTGAAATGGTGCTTGCACCTCAACTGGCTTTAAAGGAGTATTACCTAAAAAAATTAGTTTTCCAACAAACCTTTGACAAGAGTCACATTTTCTAACCAATATTTTAGCATCTTTAAAAAGGGATGGCCACCAGAATCTAGCTCTCATTAACTTATGTGTAGTAGTCTTAGCCATATAATGTCCCCCACACACTCTAGTACGCATCTCATTCAAAATTTCTTGGACCCTATCTTGATCAAGGCATTTCAATAATATCCCTTCAAAATTTCTCAACCACAAATTGCCTTTGACAATTATATACCTGATGGCTTGTAATTTTGTGCTCCTTTTCTCATTTTCACTTAAGTGAGATGGAACCTCTTGTTAGGAATAAGGTGTCTCAACCTTGTATAATTCCTATTCTTATTATTTGTTTTCTAAAATGTATTTCTTGCAAATAATGTTGATGTGTCGACATCTTGAATTGTGTGTAAGGAGATCATGACTAAAAGGGTTATGACGGATTCCTATGACGCGTAAAAGCTATGTTAGGAAGATTCAATGATAGGTGAAGACATGTGGCAACTAAGATATTTGAGTATTGTACACTCTACCCCAATAGTGGGGTTCCTATTTTCTCGGAGAATGGTAAAACCCTAATATGGTTTACCTTTTGGGAGTAGCCCTAAAGTGAAGTGCATGTTATAAGCATTTTTAGGGTTGTGAAGAGATGCGATGCAAAAAAGGTGTATTGTTGGTACTGCGAGTAGCTACTGGAGTCTTCTGTTGTTGATGTTGAAATTGCATTGCAAGTGTATTATAACCTCGTGTTGAAGATAATACATTGTACAGGTTCTGAAGGGGTGGGGTTGTTTTACCGAAAGGTTTTTCCCCACCGAAAAATCCTTGTGTTATGTGTTCATTTCTCTGTCTATTTTCTGTATGCATGGTTGGCTGCAATATTGTTGTTTACATGATATTGAATCTGTAAGTGTAGAAGATTTTAATAGGATTTGCATCATACTTTCCTTATGAGATTAGTGTAGGAAGTTGTTTTCGCACCTAAGTTTCCTTACAAGTGGTATCAGAGCTTGATCAACTTTTGATCCTAGTTGTTGGGTAGGGTTTTTTAAACTAATCTCAAGTTGAGTGGGAGTCTTGTGCAGAGCATCCTGAATCTTATTTGCAAATTGAGATGGCAAGTTCATCATATGGAAGAATGGAGGTGGAGAAATTTAATAGCACTAATTTTGAGTTGTGGAAACTCAAGATGGAAGACATGTTGGAAGATCGTGACCTATGGGAAGTGACTACAAGCGCTACAAGACCAACAACTATAGCTCAAGCAGATTGGGATATCAAAGACCGTAAAGCTAAGGGTCTCATAAGACTCTGTTTAACCAATGTAGTCCTTCTGAATGTTCTAGATGAGAAAACTGCATATAGTTTGTGGGAGAGACTTGGGGCCATGTATCAGGCCAAATCTTTGGTGAACAAGTTGTTCCTGAGGAAGAATTTGTATTCTCTGCGAATGGAGGAAGGTGGATCCTTAACGGATCATTTAAATGCATTTAATCTGCTAGCTGCACAGTTGACATCAGCTGGTGTCAAGTTAGAGGAGGAGGATCGTTGCTACACACTTTTGTGTTCTTTACCGGATTCATGGGACCATCTTGTGATGGCTCTCGGAAGCACATTAGTCACTTTCAAAATGGATGATGTGGTGTCTTCGCTGCTATTAGAGGAGATGCGGAGAAAGGCTTCTGTTTCAGAAAAAGAAGCCCTTGCAGTTCGTGGGAGATCCACAGAAAGAGGGAAGAAAAATGACAATAAGTTTGACAATAAGGGTAGATCCAAATCTCGTGGGAAGTTAAAGACTTCCAATAAGTCCAAGGCAAAATGTTAAAACTGTGATAAGACTGGGCACTTCCGTAAAGACTGTAAAGAGCCTAAGAAGAAGAAGAAAGCCTCAGATTCTGGTTCTGAATGAAAAATCTCAAGAAGATGGCGATGCATTCATCATAGCTTTAGCAGCCCATGCATCTGATGATGTGTGGTTGGTTGACTCGGGTGCATCTTTTCACATGACCTCTCATCGAAACTGGTTCTCAAAATATAAAGAGTTCGATGGTGGAAAGGTGTACTTGGGTGATGATTCTCACCTAAAGATAGTTGGACGCGGAAGGGTCACTATCAAATTTCCTGATGGACGAGTAAAGGGAATCAATGGAGTTATGCACATTCCATAAGTATGTTGAATAATGTAGGAGCTATGAATAATCTATAAGTATGTTGAATAATGTAGGTGTGCAAGTTGTTTTTTCTAAAGATGGATGTAAGATGATGAGAGGAGCTATGGTGCTTGCTAAGGGTACTAGGAGAGGTACTTTGTTTCAGTTTGATGCACACATTTCTTAGTGTAATAGTTCTTCTATTCAAAGAAGAGAGCAACTATCACTTCATCGCCATCATCTGAACGAGCAGTAAAGAAGACTGTGGTTATTGGTTTTAATGGCAATGCAAACACTTTGGAAGGTAAGCTTCCTGCAAAAAAGACAATGTTGTGGCATATGAGATTTGGCCACATTGGTGAGAAGGGTCTCAGAACCTTGAAAAATAAAAATCTCGTTGAGGGGTTAAATGATTGCAATCTCGAGTTCGACTTCTGTGAACATTGTGTATATGGTAAAGAAAATCGTGTTTAGTTTTACTCTAGTTCTCACAAATCTTATGATGTTTTGGATCTTATTCATTCTAATGTATTTGGTCCTGTAAAAGTTCCTTCAATCTCCAAGTCTGTATTTTTTTTATCTTTCATAGATGATTACAGTAGAAGGACATGGATTTATTTCCTTAAAAGTAAGACACAAGTCTTTAGTCAATTCAAGGAATTTAAAGCCCTTGTAGAGAATCAGACTAGTAAGAAGATTAAGTGTGTGAGAACTGACAATGGTGGTGAGTTTTGCTTAGCAGAGTTTGAACAGTTTTGTAAAGAACAAGGTATCGAGAGGCATAAGACAACTCTGTATACCCCACAACAAAATGGAGTTGCAGAGAGAATGAATAGGACACTGATGGAGAAGGCTAGGAGTATGCTTAATGGAGCTGGTTTAGAACAAAGGTTTTGGGCCGAAGCTGTGGCCACTACTTACTATCTGGTTAACAAATCTCCTACATCAGCCCTTGTTGGTAAGACACCCATGGAGGTGTGGTCTGGTAAGAAGCCTTAAATTAGACATCTTTGTGTTTTTGGTTGTGAAGCTTATGCACATGTTCCAATGGAGAAAAGATCTAAGTTGGAAAACAAAGCTGTTAAATGTATTTTCATCGGGTACAGTGCTAGTGTGAAAGGATACAAGCTTTGGGATCCCGTGACTAGTAAGGTGTTGTATAGTAGAAATGTTATTTTTAGAGAGCTAACATCTTCTCCTATTGTGCTACAACTAGATGAAAACGAAAAGGAAAAAGATGTTGTTCAGTTACCTCCTACCCCTGAGAAGACTGAACAGAGAGACCATGTTGGGTCTAATGATGAGGAGAGCTCTAGCAGCTCTGATAGTTCAGAAGAAGAGGAAGAACAACCTCAACCTTAGCCCTTGAGGTGATCCATGAGAGAAAGAAAGCAACCAAAAAGGTTTGGTTATTCTATGTTAGATTCCAGTTGTGCTTTTGCTTTGATTACTAACACTGATGAGCCTAGATCTGTGAAAAAGGCTTTGGGCATGGAAGATGCAGGTTCTTGGATTGAGGCTATGGATGATGAGATGGCTTCATTAGAGAAAAAAAAACATGGGACCTTGTACCTTTTCCTAAAGGGAGAAAATCTGTTGGCTGTAAATGGGTGTTCAAGAAGAAATTCTGTGCAGATGGCAATGTTGAAAGGTACAAAGCTAGATTGGTTGCAAAGAGGTATTCACAGGTAGAGGGAATAGATTATGGTGAAATATTCTCTCCTGTTGCAAAGTTGACATCTATTAGATTTCTGTTATCTCTTGTTGCATCATATGATTTAGAGATAGAACAGATGGATGTGAAGACAACTTTCCTTCATGGTGATTTGGAGGAAGAGATTTATATGTCACACCCTGAGCACTACATTGTTAAAGGTAAAGAATCCTTAGTTTGCATATTAAAGAAATCTCTATATGGTTTGAAGCAATCTCCTAGGATGTGGTACCTTAAGTTTGATGCCTTTGTGTTGTCAATTGGATTTGTAAGATCAAAGTCAGATCATTGTGTTTATTTCAGAATTGAAAATGATCGCCTTCTTATTGTTGCATTATATGTTGATGATATGTTGCTATTTGGGAAGGGTAAGGGTATGATTTTTGATTTTAAATCTTAGTTGTCAACACAGTTTGAGATGAAAGATCTTGGGGCAGCTAGGTACATCTTGGGTATGGAAATCAGTAGAGACAGGTCTAACAGAAAACTTTGGTTGAGTCAGAGTAAGTATGTGAAGTCCGTTTTGGATAGGTTCAGCATGGCAGATTGTAGACCACTATGTGTTCCTATTCCTGTGGGAACAAAGTTATCTGTAGATGATTGTCCAAAATCTCCTAGTGAGGTGGAGGACATGAGTAGAGTACCTTATGCTAGTGCAGTTGGCAGTCTTATGTATGCTATGGTCTGTACTAGACTAGACATTGCCCAAGCAGTGGGAGTCCTGAGTCAATTTATGGCTAATCCTGGACGGATACATTGGGATGCAGTTAAGCGAGTATTTAGATATTTGAGGGGTACATCAGATTACTCCATATGTTATCATGGTAACTCTTCTGGATATTCGAATTTAGTTTGTATTCATGGGTTTGTGGATTCAGATTGGGCAGGTGATATTGACCGCAGGAGATCCACCAATGCTTATATGTTCACTATGTTTGGTGGTGCCATCAGTTGGATGAGCAAGCGGCAACCTGTGGTTGCTTTGTCCACTACAAAAGTTGAGTACATGGCCGCTACTCATTCTTGTAAAGAAGCCATTTGGCTTAAGAGATTGTGTTCAGAAGTTGGTGTTGATGCAGAACATATTACTAGTTGGTGTGACAGTCAAAGTGTTATTTTCCTTGCAAAGAATCCAACTTTCCATGCCAGAATGAAGCACATTGATGTGCAGTATCACTTTGTGAGAGATATGGTGGAAGATGGAAAGGTAAATTTGGAAAAGGTAGATACTGTGAAGAATGTTGCAGATGCATTAACGAAACCAGTGGGCACTAAGAAGTTCAGATGGTGTTCGGAGTCTATGGGCCTTTTGGCCTATAGCAGTTAGTTCCTGTTATGTTCCTGTTGCTCTTACAAGGTGTTTGACAAGTGGGAAGAATGTTAGGAATAAGGTGTCTCAACCTTGTATAATTCCTATTCTTATTATTTGTTTTGTAAAATGTATTTCTTGCAAATAATGTTGATATGTCGACATCTTGAATTATGTGTAAGGAGATCATGACTAAAACGGTTATGACGGATTCCTATGACACATAAGAGCTATGTTAGGAAGATTCAATGACAGGTGAAGACATGTGACAACTAAGATATTTGAGTACTGTACACTCTACCCCAATAGTGGGGTTCCTATTTTCTCGGAGAATGGTAAAACCCTAATATGGTTTACCTTTTGGGAGTAGCCCTAAAGTGAAGTGCATGTTATAAGCATTTTTAGGGTTGCGAAGAGATGCAATGCAAAAAAGGTGTATTGTTGGCACTGCGAGTAGCTACTGGAGTCTTCTGTTGTTGATGTTGAACTTGCATTGCAAGTGTATTGTAACCTCGTGTTGAAGATAATACATTGTGCAGGTTCTAAAGGGGTGGGGTTGTTTTACTGAAAGGTTTTTCCCCACCGGCAAATCCTTGTGTTATGTGTTCATTTCTCTGTCTATTTTCTGTATGCATGGTTGGCTACAATATTGTTGTTTACATGATATTGAATCTGTAAGTGTAGAAGATTTTAATAGGATTTGCATCATACTTTCCTTATGAGATTAGTGTAGGAAGCTATTTTCGCACCTGAGTTTCCTTACACCTCTATGTGTTGTAGATAGTGAATAACATTGGTATACCACTCACAATGGCTCATATCACATGAATCAAATCTAAGGTCATCTGTTACCATATTAATCTGGTTAGCATCTAGATTTGATTGAGTCACGAGTTTAGCTAAACCTTGACCTCTTACAAACTTTTTTGTCTGTATCTCAATGTTAAATTCTTGGATCCTATTGATCCACCTACATCTTTTTCTAGACACTTCCTATTGAGAAAATATATCTTTCACAGCAGCATTAGGCACAAATGCAATGACAATAGCACCTACCAAGTAGCATCTAAAAGCCTTTACAACTTTTACTAGAGCATATGCTTGCTTTTCATTTATTTCACATTTCAACTCAGTTGGCTGTAATGACTTTCTGAAGAATGCAATTGGTTGCTCATATCCTTCATTGTTTTTCTGCAACAAGACTACAACTATAGTATGAAAAGAAGTAAAAGAAATTATGTGCATGTGCTTTGTGTAGTTAGGAGTTCTTAGCACTGGAGCATTTTTTATTATAGTTTTAATATCCTGGAATGCTTGTGAAGGCTCATCATTCCAATCTATAGTAGCTACTTTCTTGACCTTTTTTGAAATAGGTCTATTGATTTCAGAAAAGTTAGTAACAAACCTTCTTAGAAAGTTAACTTGTCCAAAGAAGGATTGAATTCCTTTTACATTCTTTGGCTTAGGGACCTTATCAATAGCTACTACTCTCTTAGGATCTATCTTTACCCCATCCTTTGATACTATATGTCCCAATAACTTACCTTTAGTGACCCCAAAAGCACATTTCTTAGGGTTTAATGACACTCCATATTCCAATGCTTTGGTAAAAATCTTTTCCAGATGCCCATAATGGTCTTTAGCCTTCTTGGAATAAGCTGTGAGGTCATCTTAATATACCACCATAAACTTATTGGTATATTCATGAAAAGCCACATCCATGGCTCTTTGGAATGTAGCACTAGCATTGATCAATCCAAAAGGCATCCTTACATATACATAGGTTCCCCAAGGAGTTGTAAATGTTATTTTGAATTGCTCTTCTTCTTTTACCAGTACTTGGTTATATCCTAAGAATCCATCCATCATAGAAATGAGTTTAGATCTAGTTACTTGTTGTAGCATGGCTTCCATGTTTGGCAATCCATAATTATCTTTTAAGGAAGCAATATTCAAATTTCTAAAATCTACACATAGTTTGATGTCTCCATTCTTTTTTCTAACAGGAACTAAGTTTGAAACCTAGGTCGAATGCGTAATAGGTTTGATTATTCCACCATCCATTAACTTCATTAGTTCCTCTTGCATTTTGGGGGCTAAGGTTGGGTTGACTAGCCTTTGCTTTTGCCTAAAAGGTTTTACATTGTCTTTCAATGGTATAACATGTTGAAAGAGATCTTCTCTGTAGGCTTTCAAATCATTATATGACTAGGCAAAAACATGTCTATATTTTCTTAATAGGTCAATCAAAGGCTTCTTAATTTTAGCTAACAAATTTTGGCCAATGTAAACTTTCTTTGGGACCTCATTAGTACCCAAATTTATCTCTTCTAGTTCCTTAGGCTTACAGTCCTTAGCTCCATGTTTTACCCTATCCTGGTTATCAAACATATTCTCCAAGACAACTAGACCTTTAGGTACTTTGTTAGTCTTCAATTGTATAACTTCCTGGCCAAAAATTGTTTCCCTACCATCTATGGTGTCAACTAAATCAATGCAATCCATCTCCTAATCGTGATACTTATCTTCATTTAACAAGAAATTGACAATATCTTTATCATCTTCAAATGCCTGCCAATGTTCAATGTTATCAGGTACTAAGGGTTTGTTTTGAACTTCAATTTATGATATCCCTACAAATGATATCTCCCAGGGCTTAATTGTTACATTTGCTAACAAGTCAGCCATCTTATTTTGGGTTCTATCTCTCCATGATATACCAAATGCATCAAACAATTCAATTTGATCCCAAACAACATTTCTATACTATTTCAATCTTCTATTTTTAAAAGCATATGTTCTCTTTATCTATGAGATAATCAATTCTGAATCCCCTATGACTTGCAATTTCTTAATTCCATGGTGGGTAGCAACTTTCAACCCTAACAACAATGCTTCATATTCAACTATTTTATTAGTACATGAAAATTTTAAGGTAAAAGAATATCTAAAAGTGTTTTTCTCTGGAGAAACAAAAACCACCCCTACTCCTGCACCTTCTTTGGAACTAGCTCCATCAAAGAACATTGTCCATAATATTGGTGAATCCATACAACATTCAACTTCATGTTCAATAACAACAAGCAGATTCTCAACTTCTTGGATAATCAATTCAGCTCTGAATGCATTTACACCAGTATCTAAAAAGCAAGTGGCATCTTTGTCAATTTCTTCTCCCAAAATGTGACTGACCCTTGGCTCTCTGTTTACCTTAATAGATTTATCTCCAATATGAAAGGTTGCATAGGTTAAGTCACACTGCAGGCTACCCCCCATAGCAGCACTCCACTTTCTAGATAGCAACATTCCATAATGTGGAGGGATATCAACTACAAGAACTGACATGGTCAATTCTACCTCGAGATATGCAGCTAGTTTAAATGGCAAAGTATTTATAGTACCTATGACTGGAACTTCCCTAGCATCCATACCTTTGCATCTGCCTTGTGTAGTGTCTACTTTCAACCCTAAGGCTTCCATTACTTTGAAGAGCATTATGGTGTTAGAGGCTCCTGAGTCTATCATGCAATTTTTTAGGGTCTTCCCTTTTATAATTAGACTGAGAAAGAATGGGTCAATCTCTTCTATGTATGCTACTGATGAGTCATCCAAGAACATTTGGGGAATTTGGGACATGATACCACTATCTTCTATTACCAAGGGGATCTATTGGGTGACATTTTTTTCTATATTGTTATTACTTTTTCCTATCCCTCCCAACCATGACAAGGCTTTACTCTTATGCTTTTCAATTCTAAAGAGTTCAGATAAAGGTACCTTAACAGTGATTTGGGACAACATGGATATCATATCAATTGGCTCAACATAGTGGTTCTAACAATCATACCTAGAGTTGGAGCCTTCTGAGCAGCAGGGATTATTATTTTTTTGGAATTATCAGATCTTGATCCCTTCTATTGCACAATTGCTTTTGCTGTCTCATTAGCTTGGAATTGCACTTTCTTCTTAGGTTCCCACTTCTTAGTTTTAACATCTTTAACCTTAACTGCCTGTGCACTAGCCTTCTTGTCTTCATCTTTCATTTTATGTGTGATATCTTTTATGAATATACTAGAAGGCTTCCCAATTTCATCGTTAACTATTCTATTTCTCAAATTATAATTGTTATGTACTTGGGAGATCATTTCTGTAGTGATTCTATCAATTTCCTCTTTAGAGGGCATTCTTAAACTTACATGACCCACTTTAGAAGATGTAACACATACCTAATCTTCATCATAACCTTCATTATCTGAAAAAACTTGTTGATGATGTAATTGATAAGCAATTTTCTTATTCTCCAAATCACTTTCTATTTCTTCTAAATCTAAATCAACACAGTCACTACACATGCTTACCATATTACAACTCACATCATCATGACTCTTCTCTTTTTCATCCTCCTTAGTTTGTAGACTATGATCAGAAACAAATGACTGAGCAACTACACAATATTTTGCAGAATGAGGTGATTGGCAAATAATACACCCTGACACATTATCATTCATATTTACTAAACTCCTTTGTAGAGGATCTAGTGTACCCTTATCTTTTACATTTTGGGTTTGGTTAGGGATTGAATTACCATCCTTCCACTGAGTTATATAGGGGTAATTCTGCATTCTAGGTTGTCTATTGAAATTGCTATTATTCACAAGGGTCTTTTCAGCAACATTTGGCTTTTTGAAACTGGTAGGATTCATCTTTTTTAGCAATTCCAACACCTAGCCTATTGTAGGTTCTTTTGGCTTCTTTCCTATAGGAGTTTTATCACCCTCCTTTTTGTTGTTATTCTTGGGGTTAAAAAGCTTTGGATCATCTCTCCTACCCATTTTTCCAGATGCCTTCCTATTGTTTTCTATATTTACTGCAACTTTATAGGCACCCTTTAAAGTTTTGGGATCCTTATCCCTCAACTAATAAGCCATTTTTCTATCAAAAGCATTAAAATATGTTGTCAGACAAACATCCTCATTCAACCTCATAACTTGAAACAATTTTTACATACCTTTCTGGAATCTTACATTGAAATCGAATGTAGACTCATTAAGATTCTTCTTGATGTTATTGAATTTATTTAACATGAATCTTGCATTAGTGTTGTCTCCATATTGCTCCTCAAACAACTTTTCCAAGTCACTCCAAGAGGTAATACTGTCATCAGGCAACCTTTTGAACCAATCTCTTGCATCCTCAGTTATTGAATGCACAAACAACTTCATGAATACATCTTCATGTTCCACTTCATAATCATTTAACATGTCTATAAAAACTCTCCAATGTTCTTCACCAGCGACAACACTATTTCTAGAAAACCTAACCACTTTGTCTCTTAAATCAAATTATATGGGATGTGGAGCACCAAATGATATTTGTCTATACTTTTCCATGTATACGGGTTTCTTTTAGAAAATAGGAACATTTGAGGTGCTTACTCTGTTGGCTTGGTTTAGAGGAATACTTTGGGATTGCTGAGGTTGGACAACAGGGGTTTGAATATAAGTGGTGGATGATTAGGCAGGAGCAGACTAAGATATTCCCTGAACTGAAACTGCTAGTCCATAAGGAGGTACAAAAACTGAGACTAGGGTGGATAAATTTGGCCATGAGGCTTAAGTAGAATTAGACTTGATGAATTGGATTTTTCTCCTAGTTTCTACAGCTTGAGCTTCATTTTCCACGTTCTCAAGCTCTTTTGCAAGATCTTCTTTTGCCTTTCTAGCCTTCTCCAGATCTAGATCTAATTTTGACATGGATGGTTTTATGAGTTTGCTTGGTTGAGCTTGAGGTTCATTTATTTGGACTCTTATAGCTTTAACCTTTCCTTTGTCTGCAACTTTCACAATGGGTTCTATAGGATTTACTTGTACAGGTTTATAGTCTTAGACTTGAGCAATAACTAGTTCTTGCTTTTGATTTAAGCATTTTTCTTGTTCTTGAACTTTAGCTCTTAGTTTGTCTACGTCCCCAAAAACATCAGTATGGAGAGTCATAGTTTTCTCCTCTAACCTTTTATTCTATTTATTCAAGACAACTTTCCTTCTCAGTAAAGCATCTCTTTCTATTATGGCATCCAAGGTGGCTTGCTCTTTCTCTTTTTCAAGACAAATGTGCTTAGCTTCTTTCTTAGCAACCCATTTCTTCAGAAATCCTATTTTCGATTGTGCTTCTACAAGATCTACAAAAGTAGCTTCCAAATCAATAGGGTCATCCAGATCTATAAGATTTGGTTCTGTGTATGGGACTGTTTTAAGATTAGAGGGATCTCCAAAAGAATTCCTGAGTCCTAACCTATGATGCATTTTAGCTATGAGACCTAGTCTAGGGGATATATTCCCCACTGGTGACATATCCTTATCTTGATATGCTCTTTCATCTGGTACTGGGGTAGTAAATATCCCTCCTAAAAGTCTTGTGGTTTCTGATTTAGAATTGAATGAAGAAGACTCTCTCCCTATCACTGGTTGATACTGGGAATTGACAGATACACTACCTCCGGGTTTCCAAGTGGGATTTGGATCTATCTTTTTCTTACTTAGGTTCTTCCTACCACCTTTAGGTAAATTAGTAAACATTGGTTCATCAAGATGAGCTCTTGTGTAAGCTCCTGTGTTTTTTCTTTTGTCAGCCATTTCACTATATACTAAATAAGCACTAGCTTCAAAACCTTGACTGAGTCACCATCCTTCTCTTGGGAAAATATACAATTACAATTATTCTTTACTTTGAGGAAAATCAAAAGTAGAGATAGAAATATATGATACAAATGGACCAATCATTGATATTATAAGACTGCAACCCTTGCTTGTTAGATAAGACACTTGGAAAGGTTGGATATGTCAGTGTATCTCTGTGGTATTTTGGTTTTTCTTTCTTTCTTTTTAAATTCTCAAGGTTTGTCACTAAAACATCCCCTTATAACCACAGGAAAAAACTTACACAATCTGACACACACATACATAGCAGGACAAAACAAACTGTAGTACTTTTCACAAATGTGTTGGACAATTCTCCAGTAGAGTCGCCATTTTGTTGGAGTTTTGAAACTATTGAGCAACAAAATGCTTCAATACCAAAATGATAACACTTATGCAACCTAAGGAAGAGCCAATTCAGATTTTCAATTACATATGCAAACCATCTGGACCCAACATCAACAAAACCAAAAACGGTTTCCTTCACTTTAGGTTCTGCAAAACCAAGTTGGGTATACCTAAGGGATGACTCAATTTGACTAATGTTGTGCAAGAGCTACACTAGTTTCATTCTGATTCTCATCCGCAATCCTTAAACACATAGTGAATTGTGACATTTTAAACAGAATACATCCCATATAACATATTTGGTCATAAATTCTTCTATAGATCTGCAAGTATTCCCTGCAATAGTGGCTAACTAAGGCTAGAATATTTCATGCACACAAGTATTGACCAGCTTTGAAAATCTTAAGGAAATGAAAGTGAAATTGATTATAATTTTGCATTTGATATTCATCTATGATATATTTCTCATCTAGCTAAATTATTTCGACCAGTGCCTAATTCATTGGGGTTTAGAGTCTACTGTAATTCCATGGATTTGATTTGTTGCTTTACAAAAAATATTATGAACAATTCTTACTAGAATTCATCATTCAAAACATCCTTCCAATTACTATAGCAACCTTATCAAATTCATCAAAGCATTTATTTAATTCATTGAATTAATAGTAGTGATGAAAATATATACAACCTAAATGGATTGCATTCAATTGCACAAGTTTTTACTCACACAACATCAAGATAACTAAGTAATCAAAAGGAGACAAAATTTAGAAGGAACATATATGGGAACAACTTATAATTTGTATTCATTTTCTTTGAAAATTGTATGCACTTGCAGTGAACTCAGAATGACTTTAGAAAGAAACACAAAGATCATTCTATATTAATGTATTCTCAAAAAACTTGTAGAGAAGATACATCTAAGACTTGCTCAAATTACTGGACTAAAAACAAACTAAGAATATGACTAAAAGCATTAGAAATTAGACCCTCACATTGCCTTGAAAATTCATTTATATAGGCATGAGTTACAACGAGAAAAGGGAAAATGTGATTGACAGGTGTCCTTCAAAAAGATACATACACCTGTCACAAAAAGGACAAAAATGCAAATAACAGAAAGATATACAGATCAAAAATTCCTTTGCGGGTCCCTTTCTGTTACATTTCTTCATTTTGATTTTGGCTACTATTCTGAATCCTTCATGTATGCAATTGCTAAACCCACCAATGATGAAATCTATTCTGATGATTGCAAACTAACCTCAACTCATGGGTTGCATCATCATTATACTGTACTATGAGAGTCACCTTTACTTGTCACTATTCCTTGGTTATATCAATACCTTAGGGTTATGGGATTGTCACTTAATATGAAGCATCCGAGCTTGGAGGAAATGTGGCTGTCAAATATAAAAAAATGGGCATTTTTTGCTTTCTCAGTCGTATCTGCATTCAAAACCATTCCTCTACCAAAATATGTCCCTCTTTTGAAAAGAAAGACATGTGTTAACAAAAGGTTAGAGTAATTATACACATGAAACTCATGAATATAAAATCTTCTTCACCCTCTCCAAAAACTCGGCCCAGGGCTCTATATATCTCTACCACCCTAGTATTGTAATGTATTTTCTTGGAAAATTCCTTAGAGAATGATGTTATTGCTGATAGGGTTCTAATTTTGCTAGGTTAACTCTTTGCTTTTTTCACTACCTTGGTGACTCGATCATAGCTCTTTGCCATAGTCTTTAGGAGATTATAATCCATAAAAACACCTGGGACTACTAGTCTTCCTTGGTCAAAATTCCATATACTAGCATGTGAAGCAAACAACTTCCTCTCTGCAAACCATCTTTTGAACAAATTTGAATCAGTTTGCGAGCTATCAGCATCCCAAACCCAATTATCTTCATTAAGCAATCCCTCTACTATCCACAACCTAGGTTTTTAATGAGTACATGGGTATGTGCAGGATCATGGTGTACCAAACTATGGCCTTAAGTGGCAATGAAAAATCAGAAAATCAGGGTTATGTCAACTTGACACATAATTTTCAAGTGGTTATGGAGTTTATATCAAAAAGTTGTAAGAAAATAATCTGTAGGAAATTGAATATAGTTTCTAAACTACTAAGCCTTATCAGGAGAAAAAAACAACTGATTGGTCAAAAGTTTGAATTTTAATATAGTACTACAAAAATTTCAGGGCAAAAATAAAAAGTAGGTGTATGTCTGACCACCTTAATCAAAATCAAATGATAATATTTTTTTAATATAATTATAGATATGAAAAGTAGATTCATGCCCGGATGTGACACATATTTTTTGGTAATTTTATTCCAAATAAATAATTAAATACGAATTTTCTACCAAAACTTTTTCGGAAAAAAAAATCCCGTGTCTGACCACCTTAACTAATAGAAAATTTTGCCAAATTTAATTTAATTTTTTTTTCTTATACTAGGCGAAGCATAGAATGTGATGCAACTTTTAGATTTAAAAAATGTTATACCATTTGAAAATTATAGCTGTTTTTCAATCAGTATGTCAATCAACACTTTACAATAATCTTCATTGATAATTAACTAATAAATACTTATCGATCTCAGAATTTGACAGAAATTATATTGATGGAATCTCGAGAGCGATATTAAAAAACCCTTTTCGTTTCATTCAATTTCAATGAAAATAACATTGTCAGACGACTACCCGAAGTTTGAATATCACTAAAACCCTCTTCAAACACGTCTTTTGGGTTGACCGGGTAGGCTTGGTAAATACCAAGCCTAATCGGATATCGGATTTCAAATCGGATATCCGATATGGCTAGGTGGATTTTGGTGGGACATTTGAAATGTCAACCCATTTTGGAGGGAAAATCGGATTTAAGACTTATAGCTTATGATTTATAAATCATTTTTGTTATATTACTATGTAAATATGTATTATAATATATATATATATATATATATATATATAATAATGTAATGTAAAGATATAACATATAATATATTAATATATAATAATATATTATGTTATTCTCATTATAATCTATAAATATAATTTATATTATTATTATTTTTACTAAATGTAATAACGTAATATATATATATATGTATGTTATTAATTTATATATAATAACGTAATATTTTTATTAAATATAATAAAGTAATATATATATATATATATATATATATTATAATGTAATATTTTTATTAAATATAATAACCTTATATATATATATATGTTATTAATATATATAATAACGTTATATATATATATATATATATATATATATATATAAAAGTGTGTTATTAATATATATATAATAACGTTATATTTTTATTAAATATAATAAAGAAATATATATATATATATATATATATATATGTTATTAATATATATATAATAACGTAATATATATTATAACATAATGTTTTATAGCTTATGATTTATAAATTATTTTTGTTATATTACTATGTAAATATGTATTATAATATATTATATATATAAAATAACGTAATATAAAGATATAACATATAATATATTAATATATAATAATATATTATGTTATTCTCATTATAATCTATAAATATAATTATTATTATTATTATTATTATTACTAAATATAATAACGTAATATATATATAAGTATGTCATTAATATATATAATAACGTAATATTTTTATTAAATATAATAATCATATATATATATATATGTTATTAATATATATTATTATATTAATATGTATGTTATTAATATATATGTATATTATTAATATATATGAGTCAAAGGGGGTCATAGGTCCCTTTGACCCATTACATAACAACATATGTCCCTAGGGGTCCTAGGACCCCTAGTGACATATTAGAATCGTTCTTATGGGTCGAAGGAGGTCATAGGTTGACTTATGACCCCCTTCGACGCATTACATGACGCCATATGTCCCTAGGGGTCCTAGGACCCCTAAGGACATATTAGAATCGTTCTTATGGGTCAAAGGGGGTCATAGGCTGACCTATGACCCCATTCAACCCATTAAATGATGACATATGTCCCTAGGGGTCTATGACCCATAGGGACATATTAGAATTGTTCTTATGGGTCAAAGGGGGTCATAGGTTGACCTATGACCCCCTTTGACCCATTACATGATGACATATGTCCCTAGGGGTCCTAGCACCCCTAGGGACATATTAGAATCATTCATATAGGTCGAAGGGGCTCATAGGTTGACTTATGATCCCCTTCGACCCATTACATAATGACATATGTCCCTAGAGGTCCTAGAACCCCTAAGGACATATTAGAATTATTCTTATGGGTCGAAGGGGGTCATAGGTTGACCTATGACAACCTATGACCCCCTTCGACACATTACATAATGACATATGTCCCTAGGGGTCTTGGGACCCCTAGGAACATATTAGAATCGTTCATATGGGTCAAAGGGGGTCATAGGTTGACCTATGACACCCTTCGACCCATTACATGAAGACATTTGTCCCTAGGGGTCCTAGGACCCCTAGGGACATATTAGAATCGTTCATATGGGTCAAAGGGGGTCATAGGGTGACCTAGGACCCCCTTCGACTTATTAAACGATGACATATGTCCCTAGGGGTCCTAAGACCTGTAAGGACATATTAGAATTGTTCATATGGATAAAAAGAGATCATAGGTTGACCTATGAACCCCTTCGACCTATTAAATGACGACATATGTCCTTAAGGGTCTTAGGACCCCTAGGGACATATTAGAATTGTTCATATGGATCAAATACGGTCATAGGTTGACTTATGACACCCTTCGAACTATTTAATGATGACATATGTCCCTAGGGGTCCTAAGATGCCTAGGGACATATTAGAATTGTTCATATGGGTCAAAGGGGGTCATAGGTTGACCCATGACCCCCTTTGATCCATTACATGACGACATATGTCCTGAGGACCCCTAGGAACATATGAGAATCATTCTTATAGGTCAAAGGGGGTCATAGGTTGACCTATGACCCCCTTCAACACATTACATGACGACATATGTCCCTAGGGGTCCTAGGTCCCCTAGGGACATATTAGAATTGTTCATATGGATTGAAGGGGGTCATAGGTTGACCTATGATCCCCTTCGACCCATTAAATGATGACATGTGTCCTTAGGGGTCCTAGGACTGCTAGAGATATATTAGAATTGTTCATATGGGTCAAAAGGGGTCATAGGTTGACCTATGACTCCCTTTGACCCATTACATGACAACATATGCCCCTACGACCCCTAGGGACATATGAGAATTGTTCTTATGGGTCAAAGGGGATCATAGGTTGACCCATGATCCCCTTCAATGCATTACATGATGACATATGTCCCTAGGGGTCCTAGGACCCCTAGGGAAATATTAGAATCGTTCTTATGGGTCAAAGGAGGTCATAGGGTGACCCATGACACCCTCCAATCCATTACATGACGACATATGTCCCTAGGGGTCCTAGGACCCCTAGGGACATATTAGAATCATTCTTATGGGTCAAAAGGGGTCATAGGTCAACCTAGGACCCCCTTTGACCCATTACATGATGACATATGTCCCTACGGGTCATAGGACACCTAAGGACATATTAGAATTGGTCATATGGGTCAAAGGGGGTCATAGGTTGACCTATGACCCCCTATGACCCCCTTTGACCCATTACATGATGACATATGTCTCTAGGGGTCCTAATTACATAATGACATATATCCAAAAGGGTCCTAAGAACCCTAGGGACATATTAGAATCGTTCTTATGGGTCAAAGGGAGTCATAAGTTGACCTATGACCCCTTTTGACCTTTTATATGACGATATATGTCCCTAGAGGTCCTAGGACCCCTAGGGACATATTAGAATCATTCTTATGGGTCAAAGGGGGTCATAGGATGACCTATGACACCCTTCAACCCATTACATGACAACATATGTCCTTAGGGGTCCTAGGACCCCTAAGGACATATTAGAATCATTCTTATGGGTCAAATGGGGTCATAGGTTGACCTATGACCCCCTTTGACATATTACATGATGACATGTGTCCCTACGGGTCATAGGACACCTAATAACATATTAGAATTGTTCATATGGGTAAAAGTGGGTCATAGGTTGACCTATGACCCCATTCGACCAATTAAATGATGACATATGTCACTAGGGCTTCTAAGACCCCTAGGAACATATTAGAATTGTTCATTTGGGTCAAAAGAGGTCATAAGTTGACCTATGACCCCTTTTGACCCATTAAATGATGACATATGTCTCTAGGGGTCCTAGGACCCTTAGGGACATATTAGAATTGTTTATATGGGTCAAAGGGGGTCATAGGTTGACCTATGACCCTCTTTGACCCATTACATGACGACATATGTCCCTAGGACCCCTAAGGACACATGAGAATCGTTTTTATGGATCAAAGGGTGTCATAGGTTGATTTACGACCCCTTCGACACATTACATGATGACATATGTCCCTATGGGTCCTAGGACCCCTAGGGACCTATTAAAATCATTCATATGGATCGAAAGGGGTCATAGATTGATCTATGATCCCCTTCGACCCATTAAATGACAACATTTGTCCTTAGGGGTCCTACGACCCCTAGGGACATATGAGAATCATTTTTATAGGACAAAGGGGGTCATAGATTGACCTATGATCCTCTTCGACGCATTACATGATGACATATGTCCCTAGGGGTCCTGGGACCCCTAGAAAAATATTAAAATCATTTTTATAGGTCAAAGGTAGTCATAGGTTGACTTATGACCCGCTTCGAACCATTACATGATGACATATGTCCCTAAGGGTCCTCAGAACACTAGGGACATATTAGAATCATTCTTATAGGTCTAAGAGGGTCATAGGTAACTTTGACCCATTACATGATGACATATGTCCCTAGGAGTCATACGACCCCTTAGGGACATATTATAATGCTTCTTATGGATCAAAGAGGTTGATAGGTTGACCTATGACCCCCTTCGACACATTACATGACGACATATGTCCAAAGGGGTCCTAGGACCCCTAGAGACATATTAGAATCATTCTTATGGGTCAAAGGGGGTCATAGGTTGACCTATGATCCCCTTCGACCCATTAAATGATGAAATATGTCCCTAGGGGTCCTAAGACCCCTAAAGACATATTAAAATTATTCATATTGGTCAAAGGGCATCATAGGTTGATCTATGACCCCATTCGACCCATTACATGATGACATATGTCTGTAAGGGTCTTAGCACCCTTAGGGACATATTAGAATCATTCATGTGAGTTGAAGGGGGTTATAGGTTGACTTATGATCCCCTTCAACCCATTACATAATGACATATGTCCCTAGAGGTCCTAAGACCCTTAGGGACATATTAGAATCATTCTTATGGGTCAAAGGTGGTTAGAGGTTGACCTATGACCCACTTCGACACATTACATGATGACATATGTTCCTAGGGGTCCTCGAAACTCTAGGGACATATTAGAATCGTTCTTATGGGTCAAAAGGGGTTATAGGTTGACAATTGCCCCACTTCGACACATTACATGATGACATATGCCCCTAGGGGTCCCAGGACTCCTAAGAACATATAAGAATGCATCATATGGATCAAAGCCTGTGACGCCCTTCAACCTATTAAATGACGACATATGTACCTAGGGGTCTTAGGACACCTAGAGACATATTGCAATCATTTTTATGAGTCAAAGGGGGTCATAGGTTGACCTATGATCCCCTTCAACTCATTAAATGATGACATATGTTCCTAGGGGTCCTAGGACCCCTAAGGACATATTTGAATTGTTCTTATGGGTCAAAGTGGTTCCTTCGACCACTTACATGACCACATATGTCCCTAGGGGTCCTAGGACCCCTAGGGACATATTAGAATCATTCTTATGGGTCAAAGGGGCTCATAGGGTGACCTATGACCCCCTTCAACCAATTAGATGACGACATATGTCCCTAGGGGTCCTAGGACACCTAAGGACATATTAGAATCATTCTTATGAGTCAAAAGGGGTCATAGATTGACTTATGACCCTCTTCGACGCATTACATGATGACATATGTCACTAAGGGTCCTAAGACACCTAGGGACATATTAGAATGCTTCATATGGGTTAAAGGGTGTCATAAGTTGACCTATGACCTCCTTCGACCCCTTAAATGATGACATATATAGCTAAGGGTCTTAGGACCCCTAGAAGCATATTATAATCGTTCATGTGGGTCAAAGGCGGTCATAGGTTGACCTATCACCCCCTTCAACCAATTACATGACGGCATATGTCCTTAGGGTTCCTAGGACCCCTAGGGACATATAAGAATCATTCCTATGGGTCTAAGGGGGTCATAGGTTGACCTATGACCCCCTTCGACCCATTACATGACAACATATGTCCCTAAAGGGTCCTAAGAACCTAGGGACATATTAGAATCATTCTTATGGGTCAAAGGGGGTGATAGGTCAACTTATGACCCCTATGACCCCTTTTGACCTATTAAAAAGATTTTAATATGTCCCTTGGGGTCTTAGGACCCCTAGGGACATATGTCATCATGTAATGAGTTGAAGGGGATCATAGGTCAACCTATGACCCCCTTTGACCCATAAGAATGATTCTAATATGTCCCTAAGAGTTCTAAGACCCCTAGGGATATATGTCATCATTTAATGGGTCGAAGGGGGTTATAGGTCAACCTATGACCCCCTTTGACCTAGAAGAACGATTCTAATATGTCTCTAGGGGTCCTAGGACACCTAGGAACATATGTCATCATTTAATGGGTCAAATGGGGTCATACATCACCTTATAACCCCCTTTGACCCATAAGAATGATTCTAATATGTCCCTAGGGGTCCTAGGACCCCTAGGGACATATATCATCATGTAATAGGTCGAAGGGGGTCATAGGTCAACCTATGAGCCCTTTTGACCCATAAGAATGATTCGAATATGTCCTTAGGGGTCCTAGGACCCCTAGGGATATATGTCGTCATTTAATGGGTCGAAAGGGGTCATAGGTCAACCTATGACACCCTTTGACCCATACGAAGCATTCTAATATGTCCCTCGGTGTCCTAAGACACCTAGGGACATATGCCATCATTTAATGGGTCAAAGGGGGTCATAGGTCAACCTATGAATCCTTTTGACCTATATGAAGCATTCTAATATGTCCGTAGGGGTCCTAGGATCCCTAAGGACATATGTTGTCATGTAATGGTTCAACCTATGACCTCCTTTGACCCATAAGAACAATTATAATATGTCCCTAGGGGTCCTTGGACCCCTAGGGACATATCTTGTCATTTAATGGGTAAAAAGGGCTCATAGGTCATCATATGACCCCGTTTGACCCATATGAAGCATTCTAATATGTCCCTAAGGGTCCTAAGACCCCTAGGGACATATGTCATCATGTAATGTGTCGAAGGTGATCATAGGTTAACCTATGACTCCCTTTGACCCATATGAATGATTCTAATATGTCTCTAAGGGTCCTAAGACCCCTAAGAACATATGTCATCATTTAATAGGTTGAAGCGGGTCATAGGTCAACATATGACCCCCTTTGATCAATATAAACGATTCTAATATGTCCCTATGAGTCTTAGGACCCCTAGGGACATATGTCGTCATATAATGCATCGAAGGGTGTCATAGGTCAACCTATGACCCCCTTAGACCCATATGAAAGATTCTAATATGTCCCTAGGGGTCCTAGGACCCCTAGGGACATATGTCATCATGTAATAGGTCATGAACAATTTTAAGACATTCTTAGGGGTCCTAGGACCCTTAGGGAAATATGTCATTATATAATTCTATGACCCCCTTTGACCCATAAGAATAATTCTAATATGTCCCTAGGGCTTCTAGGACCCCTAGGGACATATGTCATCATTTAATGGGTCAAAAGGGGTCATAGGTCAACCTCTGACCCCCTTTGACCCATATGAATGAATCTAATATGTTCCTAGGGGTCCTAGGACCCCTAGGGACATATGTCATCATGTAATATGTCGAAGTGGGTCAGAGATTAACCTGTGACCCCCTTTGAGCCATAAAAATGATTCTAATATGTCCCTAGGGGTCCTAAGACCCCTAATGAGATATGTCGTCATTTGATGGGTTGAAGGGGGTCATATGTCAACCTATGACCCACTTTGACCCATATGAAGCATTCTCATATGTCCCTAGGGGTCCTAGGACCCATATGGACATATGTTGTTAGGTAATGGGTCAAAGGGGGTTATAGGGTATGACCCCTTTTGACCGATTAGAAGGATTCTAATATGTCCCTAGGGGTCTTAGGACCCCTAGGGACATATTTCGCCAAAGACCCCTAGGGACATATTTCGCCATGTAATGGGTCGCAGGTGGTTATAGGTAAACCAATGACCCCCTTTGACCCATAAGAATGATTTTAATATGTCCTTAGGGGTCCTAGCACCCCTAGGGACAAATGTCATCATTTAATGGGTTGAAGGGGGTCATAGGTCAACCTATGACCCCCGTTGATCCATAAGAACAATTCTAATACGTCTCTAGGGGTCCTAGGACTGGTAGGGACATATGTCGTCATTTAATGGGTCAAATGGGGTCATTGGTATACCTATGACCCGCTTTGACCCATATGAATGATTCTAATATGTCCCTAGGGATTCTAAGACCCCTAGGGACATATGTCATCATGTAATGGGTCGAATGGGATCATAGGTCAATCTACAACCCCCTTTAACCCATATGAATGATTCTAATATGTCTCTAGGGATCTTAGGACCCCTAGGGACATATATCGTCATGTAATGGGTCGAAGATTCTAATATGTCCCTAGGGGTCCTAGGACCCCTATGGATATATGTTGTCATTTAATGGTTCGAAGGGGGTCATAGGTCAACCTATGACCCCCTTTGACCCATATGAAACATTCTAATATGTCCCTAGGGTTCTTAGGACCCCTAAGGACATATGTTATCATGTAATGAGTTAGAGGGGGTTATAGGTCAACCTATGATCCCGTTTGACCCATAAGAATGATTATAATATGTCTCTAGGGTTTCTAGGACCCCTAGCTATATATGTCATCATTTAATGGGTCGAAGGGGGTCATAGGTCAACCTATGACACCGTTTGACCCATATGAAGCATTCTAATATGTCTCTAGGTGTCCTAGGGACATATATCATCATGTAATGTGTCGAAGAGGGTCATAAGTCAACCTATGACCCCTTTTGACCCATAAGAACGATTCTAATATGTCCCTAGGGGTCCTAGGATCTCTAGGAACATATGTCATAATCTAATGGGTCAAAGGGGGTCATAGGTCACCATATGAGCCCCTTTGACCGAAAAGAATGATTCTAATATGTCCCTAGGGGTCTTACGACCCCTAGAGACATATGTCATCATTTAATGGGTCAAAGGGGGTCATAAGTCAACCTATGACCCCTTTTGACCCATATGAATTATTCTAATATGTCCCTAGGTGTCCTAGGACCCCTAGGGACATATGTCGTCATGTAATGTGTCGAAGGGGGTCATAGTTCACCCTATGACCCCTTTCAAACCATATGAAAGATTCTAATATGTCCCTAGGGGTCTTAGGACCCTTAGGGACATATGTCATCGTGGAATGTGTCGAAGGGGGTCATATGTCACCCTATGATCCCCTTCGACCCATATGAATGATTCTAATATGTCCCTAGGGGTCTTAGGACCCCTAAGGACATATGTCATCGTGGAATGTGTCAAAGGTGGTCATTGGTCACCCTATGACCCCCTTCGACCCATATGAATGATTCTAATACGTCCCTAAGTGTCTTAGGACCCCTAGGGACAAATGTCATCTTGTAATATGTCGAAAGGGTTCATAGGTCATCCTGTGACCCCCTTCGACCCATATAAACTATTCTAATATGTCCCTAGGGGTCCTAGGATCCCTCAAGGACATATGTCGTCATGGAATGTGTCGAAAGGGGTCATAAGTCATCCTGTGAACCCTTTTGACCCATATAAATGACTCCACTAGAAATAATATAGTAAAAATAATAATAATATAGTATAACAATCATATATATATATAAATAATTTATAGATTATAATAATAATAACATAATATATTATATATTATAATTTACATATGATAATAATAATAATAATATATTATAGATTATAATTTATATATGATAATAATAATAATATGTATTAATAACATATATATAATATATTACATTATTATATTTAATAAAAATATAGTAATAATAATAATAATATATTATAATAATATATATTATATTTATAGATAATAATAATAACATAATATATTATTATATATTAATAGATTATATATTATATCTTTACATTACGTTATATATATATATTATATTATATTATATTATTATATAATATATAGATTATATTATTTTATATATAATAGTTATGTTATTATACTATATATTTATAGGTTATATATTATATCTTTACACATTTCATAACTCAAATTAGTTATATCACTTACAAATTTATTTTTCCCTCTAATTTTTGTGCCTTTTCCCTCCAATTTTTATGCCACCGATATCAGATATCGGATATCTGATCTCAAATCGGATATCCAATAAGGCTTGGGCCTTACTTTCTAGGTTTGGTACCTGGATAGGTGAAAAAAAGTCAGAGCGAATTTTGAAGCACTTTTAGACGTGTTCAAACTCTATTTTTTTTCACATTGCCACTTTTTGGCACACCATGATCCTGCACATACCCACATTGGAGGCATTCTTTGACTATATCTTGTAGGATTGGAGCACAATAGAAATCATAGTATAGTTACTTACTTGAAGTTCTTTCTTATTCCTTTCTGTAATTCTGTAACTTCTCCTCGAACAAACAGCTTCACACACTTGCCAAAATCAATTTACAATCTTCTCATTAATTGCTTCTGCTAAGAAAAAGGCTTGATATCTCTATTCACACAAGGTGAGACTAAGAAAATCTTCTGTGTGATACTCTATTTTTTACATAGGCAAAGCTTTCATATCTAATAAATACACAGAGTGGCACCACCTTTTATGCTTAAAATTGTGCCATCGATCTTTAAAAATCTTATGATCAAGGGATGCAGAAAAGGTGACAAGTATTCCACTTGACAGGTTGGCTAGTCCACCCAATGAGAATTGACCATGTATATAGCTCCCTCCCTGATGACATCTTCATTTGGACCCACTGGTGACTGACCCTTTACATCGTAGAGTCTCAAACCTTTGCAACTAACATCTTCGCTCTTACACATCAAACATTCTTCATATGAGCATAAAACCCTTGCTGCTACCTTCTCTTTACCTTTTTTGTTCACATGCACATATATCAATGGAAACCTTGAAAAATTCCTTCAAGTTGCTCTGTTCACCTCATTACCTAGGACATTGTAATTCTTTAAACATTCATCCTTCGGTCATATGATCTAGGCTTTACCCGTGGCACCGTAATGCCTCTTATCTTTTCTTTATTCCTCCTTTACGTTCACATGAGTTACCCTATTCTTGTAACACCAGAAAGCTTCTACAGATGGCATTCCATTATTACATTTTTCCTTTCTTGTATAAGCGTAAAGCCTTGTATTCATTTCTTCACATTTCCTTTTACGCTCATACACTTAGACCTAACTTGTAACCATAGAGAAAGGATAAAATAGTTCTTTGTTCATACGCTTACCTTGCAAACATAAAGGCGTAATGATAAAACTTTACTTTTCACTGATCAACGACCTAGATTGCAAAAGAAAGAAATAGAAAATAACATTGTCATTGATTTTCAGCACATGCAAAATTAAGAACTTAAGTTGTTTGGCATGCGGGTTGGGCCCATATGATGTTTTTGATGTGTCACCATTTGATTCGCTTGCACCAGGACCCATCTGACAACTCAAAAGGTCCCACTTTAAACAATCACTATTATAATCTAGCTTTACGATTGTTCGTGAGCCCAAGGGATGTATGCACATAAATACAACTGAATCTCACTTTCGCTCCTACGCATTCCTTTTTCCCGTAGAACCGTAAAACATTTTGTGCATTCTTTCAAACCATTCCTTTACACCATGCCAGGGTATTATGCTCTTACGCCAATCATTAAGATGTAGATGCGTAAATCTCAACTCAACACCTTTTTGCCCTCTCGCTCAACTATTTACTCGTACCCCTGTAAAGCGGCACAACACATGTCCTTCAAAACCTTTTACGATCACACGCTCAACACAATATTGTATGATTGGGAATATCTCTTCAAACCTCTTCTGCTCACCTATTCAACTGTTCACCATAAAGCCATAAAATCACTTTCAAAGCATAAAAAGCCTTTACGTTTCTTAACTGAAAGACCAAACGTATGATCAGGGAGACTCTAAATGAACTATTCTAGTATTACAAAAGACAAAAGCCTATGCCCGTAAAACAAAACTTCTTTATGCTCTTATGTTGCACTATAAAATGCGACCACAAATACAAGAGGAAAAAGATATTTCGCTCTTACGTGAAACCCTACACCATAAGACTGTAAAGGGCAACATTTTAAGTACTTTTTAGATATTTTCAAAAATTTGAAAGGAGACCTAGGATTTCTTCACACTTAGGGTATTTTAATGGCAAGGTTGAGAGACAAACCTTGAGAATTTAATAGAATTCGACAACACATGAATCAGGGCACAACTAGGGTAACCTAAAATTATGAAAATCATAAGGAATGAAACCCTAATCTACAAAATGCAATGACCTAATTGATTTTTCACCAAAATTTTAGACTTTTTCTATACTGTGAAAAATCAAACCAACACATTGATTTTAAATTCTTTAGTTGAAATGTTAAAAAATGGACAAGGGCAACAAATAACAATGATGGTGCAGGAGGTAAGCTTGAAAAATGCTTTTTATAATATCAATTTTCAAACATTACCTTTTATACAATGTTGTTTTACATTTGTGGAATGTAGGCTATTTCAAAAGTCATTCCAACCCCTGTTACATTAGTTACCACATCTACTACTATACTAGTGGTAAAATATGATGAAGATTATTATGCATTTAATAACCACATTTTAGTTTATCTAGTTACTATTTTTTGTGCTTTTCTATATACAAGAAGTTTGGAAACTAACTCAATTGAGAATGTATTTTGCTGGTATGTAGGATTCAACTATGCCCGCCAATACATCTATTGGTATGCCAAAGGTAGAATCGCATGAATTTTTTGAGTAAGCTTGATTATAATATTTTAACTTATTATATAATCAAAATATTTATATTTGTACTTGCAAAATATTTCAAGGACAACTCCAACAACCATGCCATCTACTAGTGTAGAGGCTCATGGTATACCCTCTATATGTAGAACAAAAACACCTATGACAATAGTTGGATCAAGTGGAAAACCACATAGCAGACTATCTACATTAAACACTTATGTTCCTAATGGACCTGTTGGATCACAAAGGAATGCCCCTATCAAGAGCACATCAAATGTGGGTTCTGTAAGTATTCTTCCACCTACATTGGAACAAGTTTTCTTAAGAAGTAATATATACTCACAATTCCACCTTTCATATAATGCTATTTTATATCCGTGTAATGCAGACCATTTTGAAAGACATTCTAACCCCTACTACATCAATTAGTACATCTACTACTATACTAGTGGTAGAATTTGATCAAGATTATCATGCATTTAATATCTGCATTTCAGTTTATATTGTTACTATTTTTTGGACTTTTTTATACACAAGAAATTTGGAAAGTAACTCAATTGAGCATGTATTGTGCTGGTATGCAGGATCCAACTATGCCCACCAATACATCTATTGGTATGCCAAAGGTAGGATCACATGAAATTTTTGATTAAGCTTAATTACATTATTTTAACTTATTATACCATCAAAATATGTATATTTGTATTTGCAGAATGTTTCAAGGACAACTCCAACAGGCATGCAATCTACTAGTATAGAGGCTCATGGTATACCCTCTATGTCTAGAACAAAACCACACATGACAAGACTAGGATCACGTGAAAAAATTCATAGAAGACCATCTACATCAAACACCAATGTTCCTAATGGACCTGTTCAATCATAAATGAATGCCCCTATTAGGAGCACACCAAATGTGGGTTCTGTAAGAATTTTTCCACCTACATTGGAACAAGTTTCCTTAAGGAGTAATATAGACTCACAATCAAGATTGCTAAGGATCTTACCATATACTCTTGAAAATAATGAAATCAGACAAGAAATGACTAAACAAATTCAGCTATGGGAAAGGGCATTATTGGAGACTACAGGTGCTACCTCAGATGAACAGGTAAAATTGCCTAGAGATATTATACATTCTTGTTCATGTGAAGTTCATATAATTTGTCAGCAATATAGATTTCAATTGTTGTTACTTTTAAATTTTTAGAAATTGAAAGGATTGGTTTGTGCATTATGGATTCTTAGATTTTATTTATCACTATTAACTTGTAGAGTAAGAGATATGTTTCAAGTGATGATTGTTCTTTCTTTTGTTTTCTACTGATATTGATGAACTAAAATAATAGTGTGTCTCCATCAACAACTTCTCACACCAACATCATGTTAGTACAGAAATATATAGGAAAATAGATAGTCACTAGTTGATTAAATTAGTTCTGTTGTATTCAATGATCAATACTTGCTATATATATATATATATATATATATATATATATATATATATATATATATATATATATATATATATATATATATATATATATATATATATATATATATATATATATATATATATATATATATATATATATATATAAGATCATTAATATCACTTCAGATATTTACTGACTTCTAATTGTTTTTCTTTATTTTGTAATTGAGAGTATACTTTTGTATGCTCCAAATATATGTAGTTGTGTATGGGTGTTTCTTATTTATATTATTTTACTTGCGGATAGACATGCCTTGCAGAACTCTATGTATTATATATATTTTTGAGATGTAAACCAAAAATCTAAAACTTTCTATAGCTCTTAGTGCAACAATAATATTTATTGTCTGTGTGTGTGTGAATGTTGACATAAATGATATAATAGACTAACAACTATTCATTTTTTAGCACATGATTTTCTGAAAATTAATTTCTTATCCTTTGTATATTCTACTTGTCAGCATTGTCTTTTCTTTCATTGCTCATTTATGAATAATGACTTTGCACTTGTTTCAAATTTGACAATAGTGTAATTTCTTGGCTGGGCTTTAATTGATTTCATAATTTCATTATAAATACAAGATGTAAATGATCAAGTGACTGATGTCCCTGTAAGAGGATTTCCCTCAACCCCCAAGACTACAAAAGTACCATTGGTAACTACAAAAGGATTGCAAGAACTCACAATCTTGCTCACCTTTGAAGGAAATGTATTGAAGGATGAAACAAGCCTAAAATAATTTCACTTTATATATTAGTGTCCAGAAAATTTATTTGGAGATACCATCCAAAAGGATTGGAGGAATCAACCTAAAGATAAAAAGGAAGAACTCTTTAATGATGTCATTACAACAATTCACAATCCCGATTTTAATAGATATGTTATTCTAGATATTTCATGCAAGTACATACACTCAAAAAGAGATAAGTTTAAAATTGGTCAAAGACTTGAAGTATCCATGTCTAGCTTGGATCACAAATCAAGTGACATAGGATGAACTTGTGAAAGATGCCAAGTTTAAGAGGAAGCTTAAGAGGAAGGTTGATGACAATCCAAAATATAAGCCATCTATAGAAGGAAGTAAAAGATGCCTTTGTGATACAATGAATGCAACCAAAGCTCGAGTGTCGAGGATCGGATCTCATAAATTAGGATCTGGTGGATATAATAGCATTTGTGCTAGCATGGTAAGTGAATATTTAATCTATTATATTCACTATCTTAGTAATAAGTTTTTAAGTTATTTCTATTGTGTTAGTCATTGAACCTTATAAGTTTGTTTCTCTTTGTTAATATATGTTCACCATTTTGAAAAGGAAGCAGTAGAGGAGGACTTGAAATATGCTGTCCTACATGGTTCACAAGGCCTTCGACAATATATGATTGATCAAGGGGACAAATTAATCAATAGCGATCAATTTGATGTATGTAATTAATATATTTTATGATATGGATTAATTTAATTGGATAAATTATGTTTTAATAGTAAAAATGTGTCATGTATAGGAAGCCCAAAAGTCAAACTCGTCAACTCAAGCATCTGGTAGTGAGCATGAAGATGAGATACACTCACACGATTGAATAAATGTTCTTGAAACTCAGAAGTCAACCATCAATGCATCTCAAAATATGGGAGAGAAGAATAATGACGAAGATGTTCAATGCAATAAGCAATCTGAAATGACAATTCATCTAGTGCCTCGTAGAAAGAGAACAAAAAGGAAACAGATGGATACACATATTTCGTAGAAGATAACATAAAAATAGATTAAATTTTATATGACTTTTCCTTTTACTTATAAAAATAATGCGTGCATTATTTCCAGGCTTTGTTTCCACTAGTGTTATTTGTGCATGTTGTGCTACATTGTGTTCTTGGAGTTGCAATTTTTTTTAATAAATATCATTTAGTAGGTAATAGTGTCTTTGGCCTATTTTCATATAACATGTCCAATTCCGTTATTTTATACACATTTTTTCATTAAATTGTTGAGGTTAATGCATAAGATCAAGAGATCAAGAGATCAAGGTAATATTGTTATTCTTTTCTATTATGCTTTTGGGTTATTATGTAGTGTTGGGTACCACTTGCAGTTTTCAGTATGGGAGGTAAGTTGACATTATCTTTGCCATCATCCTCTTCCAAGTAGATATGGTTTATTCTCCTCTTCCATCCTCTCATTCATTGTTTGATCTCAAATGAATGAACACTGACTTGAATTCACTGCAGGTCTTCCTGCAAGATGATGGGTAAAATGCAAATGGGTTATGTGAATTAGGCAACATATTCAGATTGATACAAACCCCAACAAACCACTTCAGGTAGTTATATGTTATTTTAGATTTGTTAACTATGATCTATATGAGTTATTTATGAAGTTTTTGGAAGTCATAGTTAAGTACATTGATATTGGGAATGATTTTGAAAGCTAACTTTTAAGAACATGAAATTTGCACTTTCCAATTACAAATTTTGAATGAACTTTATAAGGTTTGCTCGGATTGTATTCGTTTCTTACAACACGTAGCTATCTACATTGGATTTCATGTTGTATTGCAGTTTCTAATCATATATTTTTCATAACAGATCTATATTTGTTGACTTTATTTCTTAATTCGAGTTTTGTTATTCTTCTTGGTTCCAATATTGATAATCTTAGTTGCCAATGTTCAGTATTTACGATCGTACTTTATTTTCTATCATCAAATACTAATTGAGTATAATTTGTGCATTACTTCCAAGGGTGTTTTTAAATTTGTATGATGTCTTAGTCAGAATATCCATGTGCGTATTTGGCTTATAGGGAGAAGCAATATCAAATGATGATGGATGATTGCATTGGTCTTTGAATAGCAGCACAAAAACTGGCTGCTTGTGATGTAGTAGGTAGGGTAAAAGCTATTCAAAACACAATAAGAGTTATAAATTTAAGAGGTTTAGGTACTCTAGCCTATCAACCATGTCAATACTTCAAGGATCTGGTTTGTTTAGGTCTATCACAATATTGCTAGATGCTGATTTGGTTTCATAGACATCCAACTAACTTGGATACAGGGGCCTTTAAGGTAAAGTTGTTGTTCGGACCAGCATGAGCTATGTTATGTGGAAGTGTTCTTCAGACCAAAGAAAGTTATTGGAATGATCGACTCAGGTGTGTCTCATTTTAAATATGCGATTAATTTTGTTGATGCTGAATCGATTTATGTATATTTGACTTACTAAGCATCTCTAAGATTGTAGAGAAAAAAAAACTTTGAGAACAAAACATTCTGAGGATATCAGAAAGATTTACGAATTCAAATTTTATAGCATGATTTATTTTAGCAACAGATTGCATGATAATTCTATAATTGCATATGAGAACTTTGCTTTCAGACATGCAAAGATAAAATGTCTTACAAACATCATTTTTGGCAATTTCACATTTTCTACAATGTTCTTTTCCCATAGCAAGTACCTTGCCTCCTGTGACCTATTTTAGTTACTTCTGTTAGAAATACAATTGTTTGGCTTTCATATGATTGATCCTAAACTATTTAAATATTACGAAGATGTACAATATGCAGCAAAGATTCACCTGATATGCAGTAATGTAAAGGTTTCTATCACAGTACTTTCAGAATACCTTGCTCCTTTCAAATATCTGAAATAATTTGTGTAGAAAATTTATGACCTATATGGTTTATGCAGAGGAAAATACCAAGAGCAGCCTGAGACGTGCACTACTACTCATTTGGCTATTTGTTGTTTTAATCATGAATTCAAGTTACACGACAAGCTTAACATCAATCCTCACAGTGCATAAGCTTTCACCAACAATTCAAGGAATTTAGAGCTTGGCATCAAGCAATTCACCAATAGGGATCTCATTAGCGCTTGTAAGAATTCGCACTAGTCACATGTCGATGCTTGTATCAACATAAAATATACACAAGACTAGAGTTGATTTTCAAACCAATCTAAAGAAATAAGATAGAGAGAAATCCATAATCATCCATGAGTGGCTTGGCTTGATTGTTGCCATTGATGAAGATCCTCCACAACACCTACAGATGTTCAAAGATCAGTTATGAGAATTGAGGAAGACAATCACTCTCTTTCAAACTGTATTCTCAAAGAAAAAACCAATTCTAGGTATGCGTCCTCAGTTTCCTCAAAGACAGGTAATGTCTAAGGGACATTCCTTGTTCCACTATCTTGCTGATGTTGTGGGGATGGGCCACTGTTTGTTGGGGGCCCCTGGGGGATGACAGGGATTTGTTCCCAGTTTACACATCTTTAAATATTAAAGCACCGATACGTTAATCCTAATAGAGCAATATAGTATTTACCAGCTCAAGGGACAAAACACCCTAGAACCATATGTGGAAGTAAAATGTCATTAGAAGGGCGTTGAATTCTTTAAGGCCCCGTTTGGTTGCTAGCATAAGAATAGAAAATTAGAATAGAAAAATGGAATGGGAATGGAAATGAGGAATGGGAATAGAAATAGGCAATTCCAATCATGTTTGGTGCACTTGGAATTCGACTGGGAATATGTTAATCTATTGTTTGGTTGTACAAAAATAGAATAGGAATAAGGTTAAGTTTTGTATTTCTAAAAACATTTTTTCTAAATTTTTTTTTAATTTTTTTTTTTTAGTTAATTCATTTTCATTTTCATTTTTTTAAACAAATAGATATAATTTAAAAAAATGTTATTAAAAAAAATTTAACAAAAAAAATTCAAAAAGTAAAAGTTAAAAAAAAAAATTCAAAAATTTTTTTTTAAAAAAAAATTTTGAAAAAAAAAATTTAAAAAAAATTAAAAATTATTTTTTAATGAAAAATCGGAATGGGAATGGAAATGACCTATTCCAATAACAGATATTTTTTGGCATAGACATATGCTCATTTTAGGGGCAAAATTGGAATATGTCTTCCTATTCCCAATTCCAATTGCGCTTACCAAACAACGAATATAAAACATATTCTAATTTCGTTTTCCTATTCCACTCATATTCCAGCAACCAAACGGAGCCTAAATAGTGCAGGAATTTGATCCATTTTACGATTCACTCTATGGGCAGATTTGATTTTGTTTCATTGTGATGGAAAAATTATTAGTCTTTTTTGCAAGATGCATACCCTATCCCTGTGCATATGGTTTGGATGCTTACATGATGCACTTCCTAGACTGTGTTTTTTTTTTTTTTTTTTTGGTACATTTGGCATTTGGCATTGATCAATGATGAAGTATCAAACTATCAAATGATTTAGGTTTACAAGTCTGTATAGTTTTTTATAGATATATATTTTTTCACCCATCCATTTGCTGGGTTCTTGTACCTGCATCCATACCCACATCCGAACCAATAACTAAGATACAAATACATGGATAGTGTATTGTTTGAGGCATTCTCTTGACTAGTTTCATTACAACAAATGTGTATGTATATTTCAATTTAATTATGCTGTCAATGACACAATTTGTTAGTTAAATATGCACTGTCTAGGGAATTTAACTATTTACCAGGAATACATCGAAACATGTTCCCACCTACATCCTTGGGAGATGGGAAATCGTAGGATTTTCTCTGGCTGTCCTCTGTATATAGAGATATTAGGGATACCTCTTGAGAATATCAATTGATTAGGCTGGGTGGGATGTCTGGGCATCCTCGCTTGGGATGTATCAGGGTAGCAAGACATCTCCTTTTATAATTTAAAAAGACAGTCAACCTTTTCAAAAATATAGAAACAAAGTGCCTATGGTCCCTCGCATGCCTTTATAAATCTCTAGAACACACCCTATATGTAAATCACCCATTTGCATTGCCACTCTCAATTAACACAATTATTTTTGCACTAGCACTGCAAACTTGAAGAGGAACAGGGTAAAAAGAAAGGAGTATGGATAATCATTAACCAATGATTATTTACTACTGAATATTCTTGTTTCCCACACAATGGATAATCATTAACTAATGATTATTTACTACTGAATATTCGCGTTTCTCACACAAATATAACACATTCTTGAAGGCTCAAAATTTAAAACTTGCTTCGTTTGATGCCTAATGATAAGTTTCTATAAAATTTAGCTACAGAGGTACTAAATTGAAGTTTCCCAAATGTCCTGTCTCCCAACTCCTAGATTGTTGTTTCTAAAATGTTGTGGAGCATAGCTATTCCCCGATATTATGTTTGAGTCTGGCTGGATGATTTACCAGAACTACTTTAAATCTAGTATTCCATTATTGTAGTTTCCTTTGGTCACTAGTCTCAGGAGTTTTTTAATTCTTTAAGGTTATTTGCTTAAAGTTTCCAGTCATGAATATGATGGAAGTAAGTTGTTCCTGTAAATGACATTGCTGTAGATTGACATTTTTCTGTTATGTTTCAGCCATAAAAACACTTCTGCAGTTTTCCGAGGATTCCAGTCCACTGAGCAGTTGACTTTGCAAAAGACTATTTTAAAGTCATCTCTGGTCCTGAAGAAGAATACATCGTTTCTAAAATGTAGATGTGTAGCTAGAAATGGATCTTTACAAAGCACTAGAGGAGTTGATGAGGCACACATTCAAATGGGAAATCTGGTCACGCCTAGCGGTGTTAGTATGATTGGTTTAGGGAAAGGTCTAGTGACATCAACTAAGTTAGATAAGACAATTGCATTTGATACCATGGATGCAGAAATCACCCATGAAACAAATCAATTGATTAGTGAAGATGATGATGATCTTGATTCCCCATCAAAGGGGTTTTGCTCCATCCCCGAGGCAATTCAAGCTATTAGACAAGGAAAGGTCAGTCTCTTGGTTCTCAACATGAAAGTCTTTATAATGTGAACCTCAACTTGGAATTCTGCAAATTGGTAGCTTTCTTCTGAAGGATTAATAAAAATATAATTACGGTTATATACATAGGATAGCTGTTAATAATACATTTTGATCATGGGTTGGTCACAATATCAACTCTTCTATGTATCCATTGAATTGCATTACATTGATTTTCAGATTTTAGGAGTGAATGTATGCCATCTTTTTTTGTATCCAGTTATTATTCCAGTTCAATACTTACAATTTTCCTTTGACAGAGCAGGAAATTGAAACATTTCCAACTATTTGAATAGGGATTGTAAACACGAACAAGAATGGGGATCTCATTAATTTTGTCCAGTTTAACATAAGGTGCTATATTTTTTTTTGGAAAAAGAGGGGTAAAAATTTATCAAGACAGAAAGGAATACAACAAGGAGGGCTCAACAAGGAGCTTGATCCTAAGCAACAAGATCATCAAATTCTTGCACCATCTGAAAGGAAAGTTGCCTCCTATCCATAATATTCCAACCCGGATCATGACTAGAAGCCCATTTGGCTAAACAATCAGTAGCTCTGTTCCATTCACGAGGGATATACGTGAACCTAATGAATTGAAAAGAGGTAGAGAAGAGAATAATCTGATTAACAATAGTGGCCAGCTGCCAACTAACATTGTCAAGCTCCTGCGAAGAAAGCAAGTTCACCACCACCTGAGAATCAGACTCATAGATAATCTTATGCCATCCCTGCAAGCAACACTGTTCCACAGCATATAAAATAGCCTGAGCTTCCATGAGATTGTTAGTGAAATCACCCTTATGAACTGAGAAAAAGAATTTAACATCACCAGAACTACAGTGGGCCACTCCCCCAATACCAACAAGACCTGGATTCCCTCGGAAAGGTGCTATATTTTATCTAATAATATTTTTGTGATTTCTGCATCTACAGCTTGTTATTGCAGTGGATGATGAAGACAGGGAGAATGAAGGTGACCTTATTATGGTAGCATCCTTAGTAACCCCAGAAGCATTGGCCTTCATTGTGAAGCATGGAACTGGGATCGTTTGTGTTGCTATGAAGGAAGAGGATCTAGATAGATTTGGACTGCCTCTAATGGTACCAGACAAAGAAAATGAAGAGACACTTCTAACCGCATTTACATTGACTGTGGTATGTAGTGCCAGTTTTTGTAAATCTCTTTGCTATTTAAAATTCTCTTTCCTTGGTATTATTTCTTTTAGTGCAAATTAGAAGGATTATTAATGTAGACCTTATCTGGTGAATAATAGAATGCAAAAGTAGGCACATTCACAGGTGTATCAGTAGCAGATAGGGCAAATACAATACTAGCACTTGCATCTCTAGATTCTAAACCTGGTGATTTTAGGAGGCCTGGTCATATATTCCCTTTAAAATATAGAGAAGGTGGAGTACTAAAGAGAGCTGGGCATACAGAAGCTCTTGTTGATCTTGCAATACTAGCAGGATTGAGGCCTGCTGCAGTCCTTTGTGAAATAGTTGATGATGATGGTTCAATGGCACGCTTACCAAGATTACGAGAGTTTGCTACGGAGCATAATCTGCTTCTCATATCTATTGCAGACCTTAACAGGTACTTTCATTTTCTCTTTGCTTTTTTTCTATAGGGACGATGGTCACTAATCTCTTTCAACACGTTTTGGTTCACTCGACACTCTAGTCTTAATGGTAATAGCTTAAAGCCTAAAGGTTAACAGTGAATTTTCTGTCAACAAGATTAAATTAATAAGTAGGAGATAAGTTGTTCCGATGCCAGAAAGAGGGTAATAATTTGAAGTTTAACAATAAGTATTTGTTTAAGTTCTTAGTGCAGTTGTTGAATGAAAAAATTAACTTCAAGATGAAGATATTACAAAGAGAACCTCTTGGATGGGAGTTTTGACATTGCTATTTAATTTGAACCTAGTAAATTTGTAAACAACTTTAAATACTTGAAGTTTCTGATGTGATTTGATGTTTCTTTTCTTTCAATTGTCTTAATGGCTGAGAGCGCTAATATTGCAGGTACAAGAGGAAATGAAAGAAGCTGGTTGAACGGAGTGCTATTGCCAGACTACCGACAATGTGGGGATCATTACAGGTGTACTGTTACCAATCAAAGTTGGATGGCATTGAGCATGTTGCCATGGTTAAGGTGAGATCTTGCACATATTGAGTTTTGAAATATCTTTTGACATGTTTTAATGGAAAAAGAGGGGTAAAAATTTATTAAGATAGAAAGGAATACAACAAGGAGAGCTCAACCAGGAGCTATGATATGTATGGCAAGTTGAAATATTTTTCTCATGAATATTTTGGAGCCCTTTATTTTGGTTGATCAATTAGAGTTAGCAAGAAATCCACAACCTTTTCAATCAAATAAGTTCAAGAAAGTCAATCTCAACTACCACGAGTGAATTTATTTATACTCGAAAATAAAGACCTTCCAAATATACACATAATAATACAAATGCTTATTTTTCTTGTCTCTTTCCCAACTGCTAATACACCGCCATAAAATATTAAAAGAAAAAGTCTGCTTAATAATCTTGAAAGATCTCTATGCCTTGTTCCTGAGATTGAAGTTCTCACAAGTTCACAACCTTGGAAGATGTTGGGAAAGGTTGATTAGTGTGGATTTAAATTTTCAATGTTCTTGCAATATTTGTTTCTGTGAAAGCATGCTTCTGGGAGTAGCATGTGTAATGTTTTCAACTCAGCGTTTCGAATCTATCTTGGAGACCAATCTGCAGGGCCAACACTTTTCGGTGCTTGTTCTGTGGGATTTCATTTTAAGATTTCCAATACATATAATTCAGCATTTTTCCAAGTTTTGAAGATAAAGGGAAGTTTTAATGATAGAAAATGCTTTTGAATGTTTGGGAAGGTTGGGGAATAGCTAGCAAAATAATATATAAAAAATAATCATTGAACTGTATGCATACACATAAATAAAAAATACCAAAAACAACTAAGACAAACTAAATTAAGGTGAAATTTTAAAAACCCTAAATAGTGAATGTGAACCCATATTATGCCAGTCTGAAATGGAACTTATTCACGTTATCAGTGATTACAACCTGTTTGGTGCAAGTTTGTCTAATCTTGAAGATTCATTGAAAACATTATTTAACAAAAATTCAAGTTTGGATAGTTCAATGCATTTTGTCCTTAAAGCTTTAGATTAAGAATCTCTTTTTGATGCTTGTGGGACAACCTCCCATGCTTTATTAGTTTGACGTTGTCTTAAGCTTCATCTGAAACAAGGCACTTATCTGACATTCCAATAACCCTTGACCACAAATACGATTTGATCACTAGTTTTCTTTCCTTTCAATGCATACCCGTCTTCCATTAATGATTAGTTTTATAATTTTTTCCTTGCTTTTAACCATAAATGCTTCTTTCAAATTTTTTCTATTTAGCAAACGAACATGTGATTTAAAGTGGACTTTCCAGTTATAAATAAAGGTAGGTTTCATAACATTAATAAAATGTGGGTGAAAAATGATGCAACTGCTGGGATGTTCTTCATAAAGAGTGCTTGAGCTGGAGTAGTAATGGATGGGTGACATTCTAGGAAGTTCTGATCTTTCACCCCTGTGAACATCATCTAGATAAAATGAGTGATAAGCAGACCTTTCATATTCATGAGAGACAGATTTTTGAAAACCAAAGCATGAAATGCAAGTTAATGAAAGACTTGAAAAACTATGCAGTTAAATCTTGATAAGATAATAATAATATTAATGTCCAACATAAAACCACAAGGGTTTATGAGACTGAGCATACAAACAAAAGAGCCAGCCAAAGCAGAGCACCAAATGGTGACTGAGAAGAAACAAAACAAGATACGAAACAAGGAAAACCAAGGTAAGGACTAAAGATCCTTCCTTGGCACAAAGAAATCAGTCATAGAAAGATATAACTGTCACAAAAAAAAGGGAAAAGATTTATTCATAGGTCACTATCTCAGTGTGTCTGGATGTAGGAGATGCCTATGGTGAATTGTTTGATGCCAAGCTCTCAATTATATTCTATGAATGTATTTCTTCAACTCAAGCTCTCCTTTATGATTGGAATCGATTATAGAATGAGAAAATCTCTTTACCTATTATAAAATTTTTATTTTTATTTTTATTTTTGTTAGTTCAGAAAGACAATAGTTTTCATATGCTTCTTCACTAGTTATAGGCACTATTACTGCTTTATCTATGTCTAAAATCTGACTCTATGAGGAATTGTTAATGACTGTGCCTTCACTCAAATCTCATCTTACTCTCAAATCTCATCTTCCTTTGGCATCAAAAATTATTTTGTCTGTGGACTCCAGCAACATGAAGTTAGAGAATTTTAGACTTAAATTGAAGCTAATCATATGGCCCGAGGACCTCTATAATCTTGAAATAAATCAATGCCTTCATATCGGGATGTGAGTGATTGACTTTAAAACATTCAGAGAGTATTACCCTTTTGTTGTGGTTCACTTCATACATTGGCTTGCTGAAGGGTGAATATTTTTGTCATCTAGCAGACAAGAAGAGTGTTAAAGGGTGAATATTTTTCTCATCTAGCAGACAAGAAGAGTGTTGAAGGGTGTTTGAATAGAAATAGCTCACAACAGGTATTTATCAAATCAAAATAAACTTCTTTCTTTTCTTTTGAGAGTCTGCCTTTTGAAGAATACATATCTCATTCCCGTGATGTTCGGAAATAGGATTATTACCTGGAAGCGCTTGGTTTCATTTTCACATGGTCTTCATGTATTTGTATAATGCCATTATGTATCAAGATATCTTGTTGTCTAGACTCCATCGGGGTTTATTAGTCATCTTTGCATGATTATGAATTCATTCTAAGCAATATTTCTGTGTTTGTTCTTGCTGCATATTCCTAATACATGTGTCATGTTTTTTTTTCTGACGCTCTCTCTGTACTGTCATATTTCTGAAAGTCCTTGTCATTGCAGAGATGTATGTCTTTTATGTATAATGTTTCTATGATTATGTACTAACATTCACTTCAGATTTGAAACCTGTAAGTTCTCCCAAATCTAATTATTGTCTTGGAATTGCTATTGTTTTGGTAGGAAATAAAACTATAAGAAGATGAGGCCCTTTATCAAGTCTTCATTTCTCCAGGTTAGAATCTTGAATAATCTAGTTGATCTGTATGATAATGTTTCAATAGTCCTATTTCTGACCTTTTTCTCCACATCTTACAATTGCTCTGTGCATATGGTCTTGACATAATGGTCTAATTCTTTGCCATCCTAGTTGTCTCATGGCACAATAATTTTTTTTGTAGCATCCTTAACACTCTTTGATGTTTGTAATGATCTGTTCTTGTAGTAGCACTTTCATATTATGACCACAAACTATTAACTTGTAAGTGGCTATTGATAGAACTACTCTAAATGAGTGAAGCAATCAATAACATTGATCCCAAAAGAATGATATCACTCATTGCAGTCATGAATGTGCTTTAAACATAATATGGACATTGTGCTCTGAATAGCAAAGAAATAAAATGTCATTAATCCACTGATTTATGTTTCTCACTTAAAATCAATATTTTCTTTATTATTATTATTTTTCACTTGTTTGGAATGAAGTTTCAAGTACAACCACAAGAGCTTTAAACCTCTTTTTCATATTGACCGAGTTAAAATAACAACATTCTTTTGGAGACAAGCTTGAAAAGTACATACTTTAAGTAGTTCAAACTTCTTGGTGTTATTTCCTCCTATCAACATACTTTTGGGAACAAAGCAATTCAAACTTCTTGGTGTTATTTCCTCCTATCAACATACTTTTGGGAACAAGCTTGAAAATTACATGTACTTTAATTAGTTCAAACTTCTTGGTGTTCTTCCCTCCATCATTTATGTCTAAAAGATAAGAGTTACGATTGCTTTCAATTACTTTAGATAACATCTATAACCTTTATAAAAGGACCTAATAATTGTTATAAGAAAGTCTATTTTTACCCCCCACAACAAAAAATAGGTAATAGATTCATGCATACTTCAATTTGAGTGATCTCTATGATTCACAACATTTTGTGCACATTTTCTTTTTTGATGAATTTCGCATATATGAGCATCATCATTTGATTAGTTTTCTTATATCCTTACATTTCTTTTCTCTTTTAGGCTATTGGAAAACCTTGAAGAATATGAGATGCTTCTTGTTTAGCTAAATGTTTCTATCCTTTAGCTACAAAAGACACCAACAAAATTGAGATGCTTCTTGTTTGTTTCATAACCATTGTTGGGCAGTTGCATCCAGATGTGGGCATTCTAGACATGGCATGTTGAGAGCATTACAACTCTTCGTAAGAATATATATTTAAATCAAACATCTTTTATACTATACCATTAGACTTGGTGGACATGTGGACAAGTGTAGTATTAAGGTGTTAGGGTCAGTTTAAATACTTCATTATGAGGTTATAGAATATAAGAAAATCAATGTTATTATTCAGTGATGGCTATGCCATTTCCACGATATACTTTATTGGTGGGTGAACCCACAATAATGGGTTCCACTTTAGTGGGACGAACAAAAATGAAAAAAATTGCAAAATGAGAAATTGAGTTTACCATATGTTCGTGCGAACACACTTATTGTGTTCACGCGAACTTTTTTTTAATCATGTTCGCGCGAACATATTTCGTATGTTTGCACGAACATATGTGATATATATGTTCGCGCAAACATGATTTGCATGTTCGCGTGAACATACGTTCACGCGAACATACGTTCACGCGAACATACGTTCACGCGAACATGGTAAACGTGTTCGCGTGAACGCTATGTTCGCACGAACATGCAAAATCACAAAAATTTTAAACTTTTTTTTCTTTTTTCTTTTTTTTTGCTCTTTTGACTGCCATAATTGCAGGAGAATGATCTTCTACTGTAAAATAAAAAAATGTCAAAATGTGCTGCTTGGAGCAAGCTTTCCAACGACTATAATTTTATTGCATAATTTAATCATTAAGACTTTCAAATATGAGTTTAACTCATTATAGGTTCATTACCGATTGAACATCAACCGACTTTGACACCTCGAAAAAATTAGTAAATTAGGTCAAATTTTTTTTGAAAAATATGGAGGCACTGGCTTATTGAGATACCTTTCTATTAAAAAAAAAAAAATGGTTTATGATAAATTGACTTCAAATTATCTGTGTCAAACGGAATGTATGTCTGAATTATGGTTCATGTCACTTCAAAACTTCATAAACTATACAATATTCAACAAAAATAAATCAAACCAAATGCAGACACTGGATATTGATGTTACAAATCCAACGCCGAAAGAATTACTTCATTATCATTTCTAGAAAAAAAGTTATGTGTGTCAAACGGACTGTCACTTTTTAAAATATTAAATTTTATTATGTACCACTTTTTGGAGGAGATAAAAAAAATTGACATAAATAATTTTTTTTTTTTTTTAGATTAAAAAATATGGTTACAAAGTAGAAACAAAGTACCCAAAATCACTAGTTTATGTCATCTTGAAATTATTTATAGTTTTGGAGATATAGTCACTTGAACGTGACGTTTGTTGCAAAAATATTGATTTCAGTGTCAAAATTGGTCAAAAAGTGAAACCCATTATTGTGGGATCACCCTGGTTGTAGGGGACGAACTCCCACATCATTTTGTAATGTAAACAAAGTATTGGAAATAAAATAATTAATATATTTTTTCTGGCCAAGTTTGTTGGTTATGCTACATTATTGAATGTTTTGTAAGAAACAAAATATTGCAAATAATTACAGTGAATATATTGTGTTATTGTGTTCACACATTAGATGTTAAAAATCATAGGAAAATAATAATAATAATTTAAATTTATTTTTTTATTTTTTTAATAACATTGAAATAGATAGACAACAGTTGAACAAATTTAGACATGTATTGTCTCAACAATTGGGATTAAAGAGTATTGTCTCCAAAGAGACAAAAGTGAAATTGTCTCTAAAGAGACAAAATGACTTTTGTTTCATATTTTCTTATAGAGACAATATTTTAAGACATTTTTAAAGACACTCGGTTGAAGACAATATTTGAGATGATAAACAACTTTTTTATTGTCTCATATTAAGACAATTGATTAAGGATTTGTCTCAAAAAATGTCTTTAAACCCCTCTCCATGTAGTAGTGTGAGTAGCCTATTGATATCCCAGACTAGGGCAGTGTTGCCTCCCCGTGTTGATGATGTTGGTGTGAGTTCATCATTGGTGAGCTCATCACATGTTTGTGTGCCCCATACTTGCATAACGTGCAAGAATATTTGTTTGAGTCCTATAGGTGATCTTTCTGAGTATCATGTTGTATTTGAAGAGGATACACCAGATGTGTGTATACAAGCTACACACCCTAACGTGAGAGAGGAGGGGCATGCAAAGGCATGGAATCCTTCTGTGTTGGTATGTGTATACATTTTTTTGTTACAAAATATGCGATTTAAAGTTAGTCTTTATAATATATTAATTTTAACCCATACTGACTTATACATGTATGTGATTTTCATTCATGTTTAGTTGATGAATGAGGAGGAGCTTAGACGTGTTGATAATGTCTCAGCTATTTCATTTGGTCTTGAGACATCTACGATACTTTATGTTGTGTTTTCATTGTTTTTCTATTTGATATTGGATCATATATGGTTTCTAATCTTTCTTTTCTCTTGTAGGTATCAGCTGTCAGTGGGGGGCAGAGTGCGAGGGGTGAGGCACAACACGTTGACAAGGGAAAGGTAATTAGGTGCTTTTAAAGTGGTTAAATATTGATGCATTCTTATAAAATGTTTGTGGTAATGGAATTTAATTACATTCTTTATTGTACAGGGTGTGGCTACTAGTGATGAGTCTAGGAAGATTTAACATTGTAGATCCTCTAGCGTTTCCATTTGCAGTGAGAGCCCCATCGTATGTATAAGTATCATTTATTTGTTATTTTCTTTATTTTCATAAATAAATTCAAAACCAATTTCCATGATATTAACAACAATTATTTTGTATCTCATAGGAAACACCTAGTGCACATAAGGTTGGATGCTAGAGTTTTTTTAATCTTTGATGACGCAACTATTATATCTAGAGGAGGAGTTAGCAGAGGTAAGTTATAGTTTGAATACTTAATTATATGTTATAAATTTAGTATGATATGAATTATAATATTATAGTTTAAGTTGTAGATTCATTTGACAAACATACTTGAATATATAAAGGCCACAATCAACGAGGTTCAAGCATTGTCGAGGACATATGAGAGGACTCCTAATCGGCACAGGAGGTCGATGAGAGAGGTATTTATGATGAAATTTTAATACTATAAATCTTCATTAAAAAAAAGGTAAGATAGTATAGTTGTCATAGGATGCACCATGAGACGTTTTGAGATGGCATATGCCACATTGTATACAAAAACATTGATATTATACACATTCTGATGGCATGATCAACCACATTATATATATATATATATATATATATATATATATATATATATATATATATATATATATATATATATATATATATATATATATATATATATATATATATATATATATATATATATATTTGTGTAATTTGTTTATGGATACATGAACTTTGATATATATTTGTGTAATTTGTCTATGGATACATGTATTTTGATATATATTTTTGTCAGTTATGTACACAATGATATACATATTAATTTAGTACAGTATTGTTCAATTTATCGTGGATCATGTCTATTGTTCATGTTTATGGAATATCATTCATTTTAATCATATTTGTTATATTCAATTCAATTGCAATAATTTGTGAATATCATTTTAACAACCTTTATTATCAAATTTTGATGCAATTTTTAATTTGAAATGATAATATATATATTTAATTTGAAATGATCTCTGCAATCCCTTAAGATGTCATTATGGTTCACCTGCCCAAATGCACCTAGAGCACATTGGATACTCTTCAGTACAGGATGGTTGTGAATGATGGAGGCTCTCCGCAGCTGGAAAAAGAATGTCACTAGGGTTCACCCGCCCATCCAAAGCTAATGACGCTGATGATTTGATGCCAAGATTAGCGGTTTCAAATTTACATAATGATGCACCTATGAACTAAGGCACACTACAAGTTTTGACATCGAGCGAGATCATTGTGCCAAATCTAACCGAAATGTGATCTCTAAAAAATGAGATAGGTTATTGTAGGCCTCGAAATGAATGTCCTATAGCATTTGATGCTTCATTGATATCCCCCACGAGCTCTGAGTTATGACCCTCAAAAGATCAACCTTGAAAGACACTTAGAGCACCTTGAAGACTCTTCGGTACGAGGTTGTTGTGAATGACGGAGGCTCTCCTCGGCTAGAAAAAGGGTGTCACTAGGGTTCACTCGCCCATCTGGAGCTAATGACATTGATGATTTGATACCAAGATTAGTGATTTCAAAATTACGCAGTGATGCACCTATGAATTGAGGCACACTACAAGTTTTGGCATCGAGTGAGATCGTTGTGCCGAATCCAAATAGAATGTGATCTCTGAAAAATGAGATAGGCTATTGTAGGACTCGACATGACCATCCTTTATCATTCAACTTTTCATTGATAGCCCCCCACGAGCTCTAAGTTATGACCCTCGAAAGATCAACATCGAAATGCACTTAGAGCACCTTGGAGACTCTTCGGTATGGGGTGGCTGCAAATAATGGACACTCTCTATGGCTGGAAGAAGGGTGTCACTAGGGTTGACTCACCCATCCAGAGCTAATGACACTAAAAATTTGATGCCAAGATCAACAGTTTCAATGTTACATCGTGATGCACTTATGAGCTGAGGCATACTGTAAGTTTTGACATCGAGCGAGATCACTATGCCAAATCCAAACAGAATGTGATCTCTCTAAAATGAGATAGGATATTGTAGACCTTAGCATGACCGTCCTGTAGCATTTGATGTTTCATCAATAGCTCCCACGAGATCTAAGTTATAACCATTGGAAGATCTACCTTGAAACGCACTTAAAGGACCTTGGAGACCCTTCGGTACGGGGTGGCCACAAATGATGGAGGCTCTCCATGGCTAAAACAAGGGTGTTAGTAAGGTTCACCCACCCATCTGAAGCTAATGATACTAACAATTTGATGCCAAGATTAGTGGTTTCAAAGTTACACACTGATGCACCTATGATTTGAGGCACACAAAACGTTTTGGCATCGAGCAAGATCGCTATGCCGAATCCAAACGTAATGTGATCTCTTGAAAATGAGATAGGTTATTGTAGAACTCAGCATGAGCATCTTGTATCATTTGACATTTCATTGATAGCCCCTACGAGCTCTAAGTTACAACCCTTTGAAGATTGACCTTGAAATGCACTTAGAGCACCTTGGAGACTCTTCAGTATGTGGTGGCCATGAACGATAAAGGTTCTCCGCGGCTAGAACAAAGGTGTCACTAGGGTTCACCCACCCATTTGAAGAAAATGATGCTGATTATTTGATGCCAAGATTAGTGATTTCAAAGTTACATAGTGATGCACCTATGAATTGAGGCACACTACAAGTTTTGGCATCGAGTGAGATTGCTGTGTCAAATCCAAATGAAATGTGATCTCTCAAAAATGAGATAGGTTATTGTAGGCCTTGACATGACTGTCATGTAGTATTTAATGTTTCATCAATAGCCCTCATGAGCTCTGAGTTACGACCCTTGAAAGATCAACCTCGAAACATACTTAGAGCACCTTGGAGAGTCTTTGGTATGGGGTGGCTGCCAAAGATGGAGGCTCTTAGCAGCTAGAACAAGGGCATCACTAGGGTTTACCCACCCATTCAGAGCTAATGAGGTTGAAAATTCAATGCCAAGATCAATAGTTTCAGAGTTACACAGTGATGCACCTATGAATTGAGGCACACTGCAAGCTTTGACATCGAGCGAGATTGTTGTGCCGAATCCAAATGGAATGTGATCTCTCAAAAATTAGATAGGTTATTGTAGGCCTTGAAATGAATATGGAGGCTCTCCATGGCCAGAAGAAGAGTATCACTAGAGTTAGTATTAAGTAAAAACATTATTTTTAACCTCTCTCAAGTCTTTGGCATTGGGTACAATGCAAGTTTGGTGTTAGCATGTATTAAAATCATCATTTTTTAGGTCCCTCCACATAAATTGCATAAAAGAAAAACATCTTTGTTTCTTACATTAAATCAACAAGTTTACATTTTCAATATCTCAATTGTTTCATCATTATTACATCAATACGCAACTATCAAAAATTGTAGTGACAATATCAAATCTAACTTCTGCACCTTATTTACCCAAAGAAAAAGACAAAACGATCAAACTAACAGAGGTTTAGTTGACTTGGTTTTCTCAGAAAAGGTCTACTATGTAGGATCTTTAGGTTTTTGGTTCAGAGTTTGTCTGTTGGGCTCTTATGGCAGCGAGCGAGGTCACCAGGAGTCTCATTCTTGTTGGAGCCTTCTGTTGTGATGGATCTTCTCCCAGGGTGAGTTCATAGGAGGAGCCATTTTATGTTAGTGAGTGCTTGAAGTTAAATAAAGTTAATGGCTTTCTTCTACGTAGTCAAGATCAGTTAGTACTAGTTATCCCTCCAAAAGCAGTAATGGAAGATGTGGACTATTTAGCCACACATGCATTGATATGCAAGTTTCTTGGTATCTGAATTTCCCTTTTAGCTCTAAAAGCTTGGATTCACCGTTCATGGTAGGTGGAAGGTGATATGGATATTATGTTGGCTAGTAATAGCTACTTTTTGGTGGCTTTCTCTTGCATGTCAGATCAGAATCAAGTCTTTGAGGGAGGCCCATATTTCTATGATCGTGTAGGTCTTTTTGTCAAACCCTGGCATACGGGGTTCAATTCTACTGAGGATCTTCCTTTGAGGGTTCCTATTTGATTCCACTTATTGTAGCTTCCTTTGGAGTTTTGGAGTGAGGATATCCTTCAAAAATTTTTTGATGTGCTTGGGAAGCTGACTGCTATAGCACATCTATCAGTGGATAAAAAGGTTATCTCTTATGTCTATACTTGTGTTGAAATTAATTTAAATAATCCTTTGCCAAATTCTTTGAAAATTTGCCTAGGCTCTTCTTCTTAGATTCAACAACTAGAATATGAATCTATTCCCTTTTGATGCCACATTTTTCATGTGCATGGTCATTTACAGTGCCAATGTCCTCAAGCCTCTAAAGGAAATGGTACTTATAGCGGGTTCTCTGGCCCAAGGATGGCCAATGATGGTAAAAGGAATGGACAAACTATTAGTACTAGAAAAGGGAATATTCAAGCTAATAGTACTAGTAAAGGGAAAGCTCAAATGAAGACTTCAAGTCAAGGGCAAGGGCCATCCAATACAATTGGTCCTGATAAGGATGGTTTTATCATGGCTCAAAACTGTGCTAATGGGTGGGGTAAGAAGTAATCTCATCTAGATCGATAAGTGGACTTAGGGTTCAATCGATTTGTGGTGCTTGACAACATGGTCATAGAAGAAGGCATTCCTGTAGAGGCTTAGTGTGGGGCTACTAGCTCAGAGGGGAGGAGTTTTATTCTTAGTGGCAACAAGGATGTCATAATTCAGTGGTTGCTAGAGACGTCTATTAGCCCTCAGTTTGGTGCCTTTGTGGTTTCTCTTGCTCCGCAAGAAAAGGATATTCTTCTAGAAGAATTGGTTAAAGATGTGTTTTCCTTTGGTAAAGGAAAGGGATATTCTCTAGCTTTAGGCCTAATGCAAAGACCATTTAAATAAGTCTCTTTTGCTACTCCCTCAAGAGTTGGGTGAAAGTAGGATTAGGAAAAAATTAAACTTACAGGAGATTTACTAGTAGAGTTTGGGGTTGTGAAGACCATGGATGTACATTTTCCCCACTCTACTCAATGATTATTCTCTCATGGAATGTGAGGGGGTTGAATAGCATCCCCAAAAAAAAAGCTATTCATGAGCTAGTGGCTGATCATTCTCCAGATATCCTTTGTATCCAGGAGACCAAGCTTTCAGTGGACTCCATGTTTAGATGTGCTCCTAAAATTTGGTTTCTGGGACAGTGTGTTGGTACTTTGGGGAGCTCTAGTGGTCTTGCCATTTGTTGGGATCCTAGGAAAGTTATGCCACTTTACTAGGTCTCTTACCTCTCAGCTCTCTCAATGGTGGCCTCCTCTCTTGAAACTAGAAAGATGATTCTTGTTACTAATGTGTATGGCCCTATTGATTTCCCTAGAAAGCTTAAGCTTTGGGCACGTATTAGGCATGCCAAAAGTTTTTATCCCTTCTTGCCTTGGATTGTGGCTAGAGATTTCAACTCTGTCCTTAGTTTGGAGGAGAAGAGGGGTGGAATGGTTCGCTTGGGTCCTTCTTTTGAGCTTCTTTAGGAAAATATAGATCTTCATCTCTCTCCTGTAAAACCTCTTAGTGGGCTCTTTACTTGGAACAATAGAAGGGTTGGAAATGATGCCATCTCAGAATTCTTTGACAGGTCCCTGGTTTCTTGCTTTTGGAATTGTGGCTCACTTTCTCTCTCTTCTAAAATTCTTGATTGGAGAGGTTCTGACCACTGGCCTATAAAGCTCATAGTTAGTTATGTTGCTATCCCCAAGAAGCCTCCCTTTAAGTTCCAGCTGATGTTGCTTCAAGGCACTTCTCTACATGATTTAATGGCTTAGTGGTGGAGATAGGGAGGCCCTGCCTATGGCACTGCTATTTTCTCCTTCTCTAAAAAACTTAAGTATGTTAAAAGGAAGTTGAAGCATTGGAACAAGAATTGTTTTGGTAATCTCCACATTATGAAGAAGAGGGCTCATGATCATCTTGATGTTATTACCAGGCAGATTCAGGATCTGGATTTTTTCAAAGCTCTTAGCATCGTGAAATCCCAAACTTCTAGTGATTTAGCTAAGTGGGATCTTAGAGAAGAAATTTATTGGAAACAAAAGGCTTGATTTGATTGGCTTTAGGAAGGGGACAAGAACATCACATTTTTCCATAAATATGTGTAGGCTTGACATAGTATGAGTTACATTTCTTCTCTTGTTACTTTTGATGGGATGCATCTGACCTCTTCTCATGCTATGTCTAGGGAAGCTATTCAGTTTTACTTTGCTCTCTTTTCAGATGACTTGTCTCTAGTGGAGATTGAGGAGAATACAGTCTTGTCCTGTATTCCCTTTGTTGTGACAAGGGAGATGAATGAATCTCTTATGAGGCCAATTTTTATGTTTGACTTGGAGGGGGTGGTCTTCAACTCATGTAAGGGAAAAGCTCTAGGACCTGATGGCTTCCTTGTTGAATTCTTTCATGAATTTTGGGATATTATTAATCATGACCTTTTGGATGTGGTTTAGGAGTCCTATTCCAGCAAAGATATGCTCCAAGCCTTGAATGCTACTTTCTTAGTCCTTATTCCGCAGAAGGAAGAGGTTAATCAGCTTGAATTCTTTAGGCCCATTGTTCTTTGTAAAGTAGTCTATAAAAGCATTAACAAGCTCCTAGTGGAGAGGCTTAAAGTTTGGTTTCCCATGGTTATCTCTGAGGTACAAGGGGATTTTGTGGCAAGAATTTTTTTTTTGGATGAGGTGGTTATTGCTTCCAAAGCCACTCACTCTATGTGTACTTCCAGGGAACATGCCATGTTCATCAAGCTTGATATGGCTATGGCTTATGACAGAGTCAATCGGGGTTTCTTGTAGAAAATTTTTCTGGCTTTTGGCTTCAGTTAGGAATGGGTTAGATGGGTTTTGAGTTGTGTTACTACTCCTTCCTTCTTGGTCCTTCTTAATGGCAAACTGTTAGAGCTTTTGGGGGCATCTAGGGGTCTTTGCCAGGGATACCCCCTCTCTCCTTATTTGTTTATCATTATGGCTGGGGGACTAGGTAGACTTATCAAGTCTCATGTTTCCCAAAATCTGATTCAAGGATGGAAATGGGGAAATGGTCTGCCTACTCTTTCCCACCTCCAGTTTGTTAATGATATGACCCTTGTCGGGAGAGCTCAGATTTGAGAAGATGAAGCTTTTTGATTCACCTTGGATACTTATTTGGTTGCCTCTAGGCAAAAAATCAATGACCACAAGTCCTCTATTTTTTTCTTCAACACTCCTGAGCCTATCCAATAGAGGATTACTAATATCCTAAGATTTCAGATTGAGTCTCTCTCTCTAACTTACTTGGGGCTCACTATTGTGGTGGGAAGACAACCTAGGCTTTTCTGGAAGAGCTTGCTTGACAAGCTTCGACAAAAAATCAATCATTGGACTCATAGGTGGCTCTCTACTATTGGCAGGGTGACTCTCTTGCAATCTATGATTTAGGCCCTTCCCATTTATAGAAGCATGGTTCAGGGTGCCTCAACATATTCTCTTAAGGAATTTGATGGTCTCTCTCACCAATTTCTTTGAAGTGGCAATTTGTAAAATACCAAATGGAGCCTCATCAATTGGGATACCATTTATAGTCCAAAAAAGGAAGGAGGCCTTAGCCTTCATTCTACTATCTTGTGTAGTCAAGCTCTGGCTGCCAAGCTCTATTGGTGCTGGTGTTCCAGTTAGTTTCAACTTTGGGCCCATATCCTATTACATAAGTATTTACTTGGTATTGAACCTTTAGACATTTCCAGGTTTTCTCTTGAGGTAAGAGGCTCTATGGTGTGGAATACCCTCAAGATTGGTGCTCTCTTGGTGAAGAGAAGTTTATTTTGGATCTATAACAGAGGGATTAAAGCTCTATTTTGGAGTGATTCTTGGAATGGGCATCTTCCTCTCTTGTTCTCTCATCTGCACTCGCAACCTCTTTGTGATTTTTTCCTTTCTACTGGATGGAATAAGGTGGCTCATTATAAGGAGGCTTATAACCTGGGCCTTATTATTGGTTATAGATGGAAGAATTCTTCTAATTGGCTGTCAGGTGGCTCTCTCGGGGATCGGTTGGAACTTTCTCAGATATTGGCTTCTAGGGAGTGCAACTCTCTATAGGAACATGATGTTTTGGCTTGGGGAGGTGCCTCTTCTGGCAAATATTCTATTTTTTTAGGGTACCTTGCACTAACAAAGCAACTTTTTGGTGAGGTGGAGGTCTCTTGGTGGAAGAAAGTTTGGAATACATTTTCATGGCCTAAGTGTAACTTTTTTCTCTGGATTCTGGTTTACAATCATTGTCTTGCTTGGGAGAATATCTGCAAGAAAGGCTTCCAAGGGCCTTCTATCTGTGTCTTATGTTGCAATAGTGAAGAGATTGTTTCTCACCTTTTTTTCAAGTGCCCCTTTGTCAAACAGATTTGGCACTTTTGGTGGAGTGTGTGGGGATGCACGTGCTCGCATGTCTCCTCCTTGTCTGAGTTCTAGGACCACCTGGGACATCCCCCTTCCAAGACCTCTTTTCTTCAAGTTGCTTGGACTATTGGCCCTTCCCTTATTTTGTGGCATGTTTGGCTTGAGAGAAATAGGAAGATCTTTCATGATGTCCAGTCTGAGATCAGGCACATGTGGGGGAAAATTGCTAATTCTCTTCATGAAACACTCTTGGCTAAATGTGACATTGGTGGAGGTTTGGATCTTAGAGATGTGGGTATTTACTCATGCCTTTCCTTTCCTCTTCAGGGTGGAAATCCCTCGTTCCCCCATAGACAATCTAGGAATAGAGCTAGGCACCGCTCTCAACGGGTTAATTGTGAGGGGCATTGGACTCCTCCTAAGGTTGGAGTTCTTAAAATAAACACTAATGGTTCTTCTCAGGGAAATCCTAGACCAACTGGTATTGGGGGATTTGGGTGTGACGGCTCTGGTGATATTTAGTTTTTGTTTTATATATACAAGGGTTACCATACAAATAACTTCATGAAAGCCCTTTCTATCTTAGTTGCAGTGGAACAGTGATGTCAACATGGCTAGACAAGAATTATTAGTGAGATTGACTTGTAGGTGGTTGTGAATTTATTGAATAGACAGAACCTTGTGGATGTTGGCATCTGGCTCTGGTTATTTAGCAGATCACTCAGTTATGAAATTCTCTAGATTTTGTGTCTTTTATGCATATCACTCATGAGTGGAATGGTGTGGCTGATTGTTTGGCTAAATGGGCCTTTGAGCATGTGCTGGATCAGAACATTATTGATCATAGGATGCTTCCCCCTATTTTATCTCAGATGCTAGATCAACTTGTGGACTAGGATAAAGCTCTATAGTTCTCTTTGTTTCTTCTATTGTTATGTTCTCTTTGGTATTGAATAAAATTTTCACCCTTCTTTTAGTGAAAAAATTGTAGTGTCAAAAATAGAATAGATTTTTCTTCATTCTTCTCCTTATTTAGCTTTTTATCTTCATGCATGACTGCTCTGCATGATGTACCTATAGTCCAATATCATAAAAAATATTAGTAACTTATTGTATTAAACAAAATAATCACCAGTTCTCTGAATCATTATGACCAAAAGAACATAAGAAGTAAATATACCTAGTCGAGTGTTCCTATAGGGTCCTCTCTCTATTTTAGGGTCTCTAATAGGGCTTCATGATCAACATTAGTAATAGTAAAAAGCTCTTTTACTTTTGGTCTTCCTTGATGCTTCAACAACTTCACATTTGTTTCTATAATAAGATGTGTATATACAAGAATTGTTTTGTGCTTCTGATAGTCTTTGAATGCAAGAATTTCATTCCTTCTAAGCATGTATGTTCGCAACCATGTTCTAGCAACAACAATTGAACCAATAGGATATGTGAATCCATCATCATCTGTGATTAGTTGTGCAAGCTTTTTTTAACCTTTGACACAATGTGCTTATCAATAATCTGATTTCTCATCATTCCCCTGTGGTGCAACCAATGCAAAGACATGCCCCAAATGAAGAAGATCTAATAGATGGTTATGCTCAAGTGAACTTTCCATGTCATCATTTATGATAGAGGGTATGATAGACAATGGAGTAAGATAATGTGGAGTCCATGTGTTCACCCACTCACTCGACTCATAGTGATCCCAATCACATTGAAAACAACTAGGACAAAAGCAAGCTAGTTGTTGTATCCAAATGGTCCATGTACTGGAATCAAAGCTTCAGAATGAATGTTTTTTTTATGAGTCTCTAACTGTAGCACAATATAATCTATCACCTATGGACCCTTTCTGAACTAACCAAAAGAACTTGTGTACTACCGAATCAAGAGTCCCCCTGTGATAATGTTGAACTACACCAATCAACAATGCTGCGAGCATCAAGAAACTCTGCTCCTGAAATCTTCAATTGCTCCTTAACTAGAGCTCTCTTCACACATGCCCCTGATTCATCATGTTCCTCTTTTCCATGGACAGACTCAAAGAAACTCCAAATATGAGGCACCCCCCTCTCTATGTGCATCCTACACAACCAATAAAACATGCGAGCATTCTTGAATTGACCTGTGCAATTATCTAACCAAATGATATGTCTATCTATAGCAATGTCATGCTCTTGTAAGAAATCAAAATAATTTTTGAAAGAATGTTGCACAAACTCGTGAGAGCGAGATCTTGTGTATTCCAAGATTTCATATACCATTTTTTTTACTATTGTCCTCCTAAGATCTTGTTCACACCCCTCATGGAAACATGTGTCAAACTTGGATAAGCCACCACATTCTGAACACTTCTCATTTAAGTAAGCATTTCTTTAAAAGAAACAACCATCAACTCTATGACATAAAAATTGATCTAGCAAGTCTCTTGATGATTTTGGAATCCCACTAGCACCATAGTTCTCCAACATTTCTTTACTATGCAAAGTAGAATGGATAGAGCGTAATAGTTCATGGTGCACAAAAAACTCGACCTGACATTTGTAACAGCATGTATTTGAAATTTTAAGTGGCACATAATAAAATGGCTTCAAAGATTCAAAAGCCCTTTGTGATATATGAAATCTTGGATGAGTCTCTCTAAATTCTTTGAACAACATAGTTTGACTTACCTCCAAATAATGTTTAGGATGTGGCATGTGGCCTTTGATGCCAATTCTCAACTTCAACATGTCTTTAGCATTAGGTGATACTCTAGAGCTAGAGTATCAAAACTATGCAATTTGTTCCTTCACATCATTAGATAGCTTCTTATCAAAATGTGGAAGTCTCCCACCAAAAGCCCATGTTTCATTTTGAAGAGGAGCATCAATTCTCTCTCGTCTACTAAGCGCTCTTCTCAAAGTAGTAGGATTTATGTTCAAGTCAATACAAGTTTGTCTCATATATCTAACCCTTGGGTGTATGCACCGAGTTGTGGTGCCAAAAAGATGACAAGGTTTTTCTTTTCTTTCTAATTTTCAATAGCGCATACGCGCTATTCTGATATGAAAAATGTTATATGATGAGCCGCAGACCCGCGGCCCATCATTTTCATTTTGCTTTTTGGCTCTCCAATAGTGCGTACACGGGTTTGATAGCAAAAATTCACCACCATTTGCCAAAATGCCTCCTCACCAATGAAATCCAAGACAAGAGCACACCGACGATGAGGAGGTAAGTGATATAAACTTAACTTTTCATTGTTTAATATGTTTTCCATATTGTTTTATTGGTTTTTGATATTCTTTTGTAGGGTTTTTACAAATTTCATTTAGATTTGTTTATTTAGTTGGATTTCAATTGATTTTTTTATCAGGAAATGTCCATAATCAACTGGAAAATCCACAAAACCCTCAAGAACCTCAAAATCAAAACCCTCCTCAAGAAGAACAACAAATTCCATAACCCAAACCAATTGCAAGACCTCCACCAGGCACACAAGAAAATATAAGAAATGAAATACAGAGAGGCAAAATTGAATTAGAAAGACTCATTGCTCGGTTGAAAGAATCCGGAAAAACCAATCCAATGAGGGCTCAATTGGCATCATCCCTCGAATCCATTAACACTCAAATAGCCTCAGTTAGTGGTCAGTTAGATATTTGGTGGGCTAAGAGGGATGAACAAAAAAGATTTTATGCAAATAAATTGTCATATGTGTATGCGTGAAAATGTGGCCTATACTAACACACACACTTCAACACGGTCCTTATTTGTGGATTCATCACGGAATGAACATTGAATTGTACATCCAAAATTTGCCCTGCAAAGCGACCTGTTGCCTTCTATCTAAAGGGATTTTGCCTGTTACTATCCTCAGAATCGAGGTGTAGGCAACCAGACCCTCTAAGAACGAAGGATTTGACAATGGAATTAAGCTAAGAATGAGTATACGGATTAATCTAAGAAAATGAAAGATGCAATGTAATCTAAGAACAAATGAAGAAAACTAGATTAAGCATATGCATGATTAAACTAAAATGAGATTAAACTAAAAATGAGAATGTGTGCAAGAAATGGAAGTAACTATGAGCATGAATTTCAACAGCAATTCGATAGCAAATCAATTCATCCTCCCCCAAATGAAGAGATGAGGGTCTCTTAAATAGAGTTTCCTGGAATCCATCAACGGTTGAGATCGATTCAGATCAACGGTCAGGATTGAAGATGAGTTTCAGTCATAAAGAGAGATCCCTAAGTTAAAGGGAGTTAACAGACTTAATTTGAAATAAATAAGGAGTTAACTGTTTTAATTTGAGTAGAAAAAGGAGTTAACTGTGTTAACTCATTTTTGATCAATATTGAACTGGAAATTCCCTTTTTTTGAACTGAAGAGAGATTTTGTTGAGATATTTAATTTAATAAAATGAAATATGCTCTCATAATTACTTTTTCTATTTAATTAAATAATCTTTAATTAATTAGAGACACTTTTGTTTAATTAAATAACTTTATTTAATTAATTAGGAATGTCTTCCCATTTAATTAAATAACTTTGTTTAATTATTTAGAAGTAAGTACTCTATTTAATTAAATAATTTCTTTTAATTAATTAGAAATACCTTTCTCATTTAATTAAATAATTACATTTAATTAATTAATATAGGCATATTTATTAAATTAAATAAATTTAATTCCATAGTATATTAGCCTTAGGATATAATTTAATTTAATTAAAGTATAAATACTTAATAATTAAATTAAATATTAATCAAGTAGGTTTAATGCAACTAATATAAGTACGTACTATAGGAATTAAATAAGAAATATGATGAATGCAGATTAGGGTTTTTCTGCATCTGACAATTAAGTCAAGTAGCGAATAGCAGAATGAGAATTGCCTATTAGAATAGGACTTTGGAATTATCAGAAATAGACTAGAATTGGTATAACAGCAATGAGCCAATTTTGGGGTATTACATTTTACCCCTCTTTGAATGAATGTGCGAGCAACACGTTCAATTCAAAGATAATCAGAAAGCATGATGTGAACATGAGATTGGTTCCGAAGGTGATGACCCGGAGACCAATTGATAAACTTTTTAAGGACCTTCTCTAGAGTAGAGCTTAATCCTAAGGAATTCAAGCAGAGCACTTAGATACCTAAGATCGATAGCATTTAAAAGACTATCTTCAGAACGAAGCGTAATCTTTAAGGATCTAGACAGAATGTCTAGATACCTAAAATTGATAAGCATTTAAAAAGTTTCTTCATAACGAAGTTTAACCTTTAAGGATCTTGATAGAACACCTAGATACCTGAAATTGATAGTATTTAGAAGATTATCTCCAGAACGAAGCTTAACCTTCAAGGATCCAGATAGAACACCTAGATACCCGAAATTAATAGCATTTATAAAGTTATCTCCAAGACGAAGCTTAACCTTCAAGGATCCAGATAAAACACCTAGATACCCGAAATTAATAGCATTTAGAAAGTTATCTCCAGAACGAAGCTTAACCTTCAAGGATCTAGATAGAACACCTAGATACCCAAAATTAATAGCATTTAGAAAGTTATCTCCAGAACGAAGCTTAACCTTCAAGGATCCAGATAGAACACCTAGATACCCGAAATTGATAAAAGATAACAAGGTCTCATTAGAGTCATAGAATCATCCCCAGAACGAGGTTTGATCCTCAAGAGTCGAGGTTTAGACTGTCCCAATACCTGTCTATTGAACTCTGAGAAGAGTTGTTATAAGGTTGATCAATTGATGAAAAGATAAGATAGATGGCAGAAATGTCAGATAGAAGGGAACAAAAAGCCCCAAGTGATGAGATGCCCCAAGTGACGAGATGCCCCAAGTGAATAGGACATAAGATGGGAACTAAATGCCCTGAGCAATAAGTATTCAATGATGTAATCATCATGCCCTCTCGGGAGCAAAATCAAAAGATGACACACCAGAAATATTATTTGAAGTAGTAAAGTTGACTTCAGTTGACTATTTTCAAAATAAATTTTGAAAATATGGAGAATGTAAAGTTGAAAAGATTCCAAGAATTATAAAGTATCAAAAAGATTGACTGTACAAGTGTTCGATCACATTGGTCCCTAAAATTTTAAAATGCATTTTTAAGGCTTTTGGGTGTGTCAGATCTCGAATTTGATCCCGAAAATGGATCTAGAATGGTCCAATTAGCCAAGGGTGTGATTTTTGCGCAAATTCGAGCACTTTGAAAAATTTGGTCAACACCTATATAATGGCTTGAAGGGTCATTTTCAACTCATTTGTGCTTTTGTCTTTTAGTGATTTTGAGCTCTGATATAGACATGGCAGTGAACTTGAGATATCATCATTTTGAGCACTCCAGACGACACAGTCGGCCAGCAGACTACGGACTGCCGGTGAGTCATCGATCTCCCATCTTCGTACTTTCGATTACACATTTTTCAAGATCATTTATGCACGTTTTTAGCATGTTTTAGGATGTGCAATTCTTTCTTCGCGCGAGACCGATCTCTTCTCGCGCGAAGATATTCTTTCTTCGCACGAAGAAACAGGATGTGCTGTTTCTTCGCGCGCGATCGAAATATCTTCGCGCGAGGCGATTTGAGCTTCGCGCGAAGATGTAGATTCTTCGCGCGTGGCAAATCCTGTTTCGCGCGAGAACCTCTTTTCTCGTGCGAGATGATCTATCTTCGCGCGAGGGGATCTATTTTCGTGCGAAGGAGAGTTTATTCGCGCGAGGAGAGAACTATTTCGCGCAAAACCATATGTATTCGCACGAGATTTCAACAATCTCGCGCAAAATTTTGTGCCATTTTTGTAATTTTCGCATTTAGAAATTGCATTGTATTTTGTTTTGATGCTTTGATTTGTCTTGATACTGATCGTTTGTTTATCATTTTTTTTGTTTTTGTTTTGCGTGCAGGAGGTATTCGGAGACGTATCATTTAGATCTCATTATCCACCTTATGGAGAGTTATTGCGAAGTTTGGATGATGCAGATTGGGCACACATTGCCTGATTGGGTTTGTCTTCACTATGCCGGATTCCAGCTATGATGGTGAATCACGGTTTACTGACTGCATTGGTAGAGCGTTTCTATTCGGAGACGAACACATTTCATTTGCTGATGGGTGAGATGACCATCACACCAGAGGACATATGGAGGATCTTAAGGATTCCCTTTCATGGTGCCCGGGTTGTATATGATACAGTGCCTCGATTAGGGACAGAGGCACTATCCATTGTTTTTGAGAGAGAGCTACCGAGGGGCAGGGCCATCAGCTGGGATGAGCTGATGCATACTTATGGACCTACACACAGGTTGGCATCTGTGTTGGGTATTTTCTTGAGCTGCTTCCTATGTCCTGACAGGGGACAGCATGGGTTGGAGTGTGGATGGGGTGTCATGCTCCGTAGGATGGTTGAGGCACCTGAGATCTTTGGGTGGGGTCAATGTATGTTGGCCCATCTTTTTCATGAGATGCATGAGGTCGTCTTCCACGAGAAGAAGACCATGGTAGCAGGTGTTTATGTATTACAGATCTGGGCCTGGGAGCATCTCCCTGTATGTAGACCAATTTTTGAGGATTCTCAGGAGCACATGGAGTCCTACATTTGCAGATATCAAGGGCATATTACCCAGGCCCACCTGGGTAAGACTGAGCATTGGCAGGCACATCTCGATGACCTGGTGTCCGTTATATGGCGACCCTGGAGAGAGACAGAGGATTGGGATGATGCCCCGAGAGAGCTGCCTTGGATGTTTAGTTCTCGACCGCTGGTAAGCAGGACGACATCTGTTATAGAGAGATTTGTCATCTCTCAAGTGTGGCGACAGTATGGTAGACCATAGGACATTGTGGCTGAGTACTGTACCTATGCAAGGGTACAGAAAGATATAGAGCGGGGATGGCCTCCACGGATGGATCCAGGATGATCCATTATAGATATTCGTAGTTTGGTTGCAGTTCAGTGGGACTACCTGCTAGAGGTAGTAGATGCTAGGATGACGCCTGCATATCAGGCATTTTTGATGAGCCATCCATTCCCACGCTTCACAGATCCATTAGGGATGGCAGGGTAGGTACAGGGGCAGGGACAGGGATCACAACAGTAGTAGGTACAGCCACAGGTGCCACCACAGGTCCATCATCGGGTACAGCAGATGCCTATTCCCCCACGACAGATGGGATCAGACCCAGGTGCTGGGGGTAGTGGAGCAGGACACAGTCGGCGGAGGAGGCAGAGGACAGAGGAGCAGGTTCTTTAGCAGGAGGTCCCACAGCGGCAGGCACCTCCACCGCAATAGGCACCTCCACCTTAGCATGCACCAGAGATGGTCGATGAGGATATGCCGGATCAGTCGGTAGGTGGAGTACAGGATGTGGTATAGCGGTACCGAGAGCGAGTTCGTGCAGCCTCCCGACAGTTGGGAGAGTTGCAGATTGCAGTGGCAGTCAGGGATGCGCAGCTGGTAGAGAGACAGAGAGAGACAGATCGCTAGAGAGAGCGCGCGGAGGCTGCAGAGCAGAGGCTAGAGTTGGCACAGGATGAGATCCGCTTCTAGTCTGCTCGAGTCGCATATTATTATGCTGCATACACTAGTGCAGTACCTGATGAGACATTGCAGGTGCAGCGATTCTCTCAGTACGCATGAGAGTCCGGAGGTGCACGACCTCCTATCAGGCCGGATATGCCACCACCGCCTCCACCACCTGTTGCCCCTGTCCCTCCTGCTCCTCCCGGAGGCAAGGGTTCAGGACAGAGTTAGATGCTCTGTGCCTCACTTTTATATTGATTTCTAGCTATGTATCGATTGGTGTGCCAGCACCAGATGTATCATTTTTGATCGATTGCGCTCGAGTAGCGCCCATTTTATTTGTACTGACCCATTCTTTGATATATACATATACGAGATTTTGAGCTGAGTATTCCTGTGTACATGTCATTGTCTATTTTGTTTTGCTCTGATGTTCATGAGATGTATGTTTAGATAGAACGTATATGTATGAACTGACATCTGACATAGTTTTGTGCATTTTTTATTTGATAGTCACAAGTATTCCATGGAGGAACAAGAATCGATGAACCAAACGCTTGTGTAGTCGTGGAGGAATCTGATGCATGTGGAGTATGAATAGGATTACCGTCGAATTGCGTGCTAATGCCAATGAAGTATGCAAGATTATGATAAATGCAGCCTTAGGTCTGGTCACCAAGCCTCGATGATTTATCATCATTGGATATAAAACAAAGCTCGTATGTTACACAACTTCCACTGACATTGCAATCATGAAAATATGAATGTAACATACATTATTGGAATGTCGAGATTAAATGTAAGCATTCGAGGCACAAAAAGCCAGAATGACCAAAACATTTGTCCCTTTTAATGTAAGAAGTTAACATAAGCATCAAAGCATGAATGCTAGGATGACCTGAATGTTGCTTGTATGACAGGCACACCAAACACACAGGAGATTCCTCTTATGCAAAGTATTCAATATTCATGCTGTCCACAATGACCCTTGCGTTCGTAACCTGAGATAGAAGTGTGCTAAATATACTCGCAGTGATCCGTACGTTCACTTAATAGGATGAGTATCAATATGTACTATAGCATGAAGAGTTCACTCCAACAAACAAGGAGAAGAACCAATATCGTTGACATATCTGTATAAAAGGAGTCGAGGTACACACGGCCATCCAATACGGAATGGAGGCTCTTATAGTGGACACCCCTCTTATAGGAATGTATCAACATATTGGAACTAAACCGCAAACAGAAAACATATGAAAAGATCATGCCCCCAGTCATTACTTCTCTAGTCGGAGATGACATCATCGATGTTGCTCGAGGAGATATGATAAAGCAAAACAAAGCAATAAGAGAAAATGCTCAGAAGATCCAAACAAGTATATCATTGAGATTAATGTTTTCAGGATGATGTCAAGTGTCAATGTCCAGAATATGTAAGAAAGAAATCTCTTCAGTAGGGTGACACTGGTGACAGTAGGCAGACGCAGTCAGAACAACTGGTGACTATCATGAAGGAGATTCTATGAGGAAAATCTCGAAAAGAGTGACACTGGTGACAGTAGGCAGACATAGTCAGAACAACTGGTGACTGTCACGAAGGAGATTCTATGAGGAAAATCTCAAAAAGAGTGACACTGGTGACAGTAGGTAGACATAGTCAGAACAACTGGTGACTATCACGAAGGAGATTCTATGAGGAAAATTTTGAAAAGAGTGACACTGGTGACAATAGGCAGACGCAATTAGAACAACTGGTGACTATCACGAAGGAGATTCTATGAGGAAAATCTCGAAAAGAGTGACACTGGTGACAATAGGCAGACACAGTTAGAACAACTGGTGACTGTCACGAAGGAGATTCTATGAGGAAAATCTCGAAAAGAGTGACACTGGTGACAGTAGGCAGACACAGTTAGAACAACTGGTGACTGTCACGAAGGAGATTCTATGAGGAAAATCTCGAAAAGAGTGACACTAGAGGGGAATTCCCTCGACCTATGACAAAACTCAGTCCATGGATACATGAGTAGGACAAGCAGGAAAGCAAAAGCATGAAAGTGACTAACAAGAGGCGCTTGTTTACCAGGTTCTCACCTTCTTGGGTTTTTTTTTTTTTTTTGTAAGACTTTTTCTGATTTTTAGGATTTTTTTTCAGGACATTTAGATATGTACAGAGAGCTTGCTAAGATTGAATCAACTGAAAAACCGCTTCAGGTGGAGAGTGTTCATAGGCTCTTTAAGCACTTCTCCTTCAGTTGTAGAAAGTTGATAGGTGCCAGATCCATATACTGCAGTAATGATGTAAGGACCTAGCTAGTTTGGTTCAAACTTTCCCTTTTGCATTCGTTGATGTTGATTCTTAGGATTCTCTCTTAGGATGAGATCACCCAGCTGGAAGTCACGTGGCCTAATCCTCCTATTGTAGCTTCGCGCCATTCTTTGTTGATATGCTCGTAGATGATCACAGGCCACTTGTCGTCGTTCATCCAGCAAAACAAGTTCTTGAAGCTGGGCTATCCTACAGTCATCATCTGTGATAAGGCCTTTCATAGAGATTCTCAAGGTAGGAATCTCAATCTCTATCGGGAGCACAACATCTGCCCCATATACCAACGCAAAAGGAGTCGTGCCCGTTGGAGTTCTAATGCTTGTTCTATATGCCCATAGGGATGGATTGATCTGGAGATGCCAATCTTGCCCTGACTTACTGACTGTGTGATGAAGAATTTTGAGAATTGCCTTATTTGATGCCTCAGCTTGCCCATTACCCTGGGGGTAATAAATGGAAGACCAATGTTGTGTAATTTTAAATTTCTTGCACAGTTCCTTAAGGTCTTTATTTTTGAATTGTCCTCCATTATCAGTAATGATTGAGGATGGTATACCATATCTACAGATGATGTAGTTTGTGATAAAAAGTGCTACAATTTTGCCATCAGCAATTATGAGAGGGACTGCCTCTACCCATTTCGTGAAATAATCTGTAGCGGTGATAATGAACTTATGTCCATTAGAAGAGGTTGGGTGAATCTGTCCTACCAAGTCAAAGGCCCATTGTTGAAATGGCCATGTTGAAGTAGAGGGAATCAACTCTCTAGCTGGAGCATGAATGAGATTCTCGTGTAGTTGACACTGTTTGCAGGACCTAGCATATTTAATAGCTTCTTGCTCCATTTTAGGCCAGTAGTAACCAGCACAAAGGAGTTTACGAGCTAGTGTTAGGCCATTGGAATGAGATCCGCAAATGCCTTTGTGAACGTCAATTAGTGCACGTTTGGACTCGTCGGGTTCTAAACACCTAAGGAGTGTTCCGTCGAGACCTCTCCTATATAGATCGTCAGCAATAATGACATAATGTGAAGCATTACGGATTAGGTAACGTTTCTCATTCCGGGTCAGACCTTCCAGAATGGTTTGATTATGAAGGTAGGAATAGATGTGATGGTAGCGGGATGATTCTTGTCCTATAATAGAACAGATCATCTTGGAATCAGGTGTGTCATAGGCTGGGTAGTGTAACGCTTCCACCAAGAACTCGTGTCGGAGATCATTTTCTGGCATTTGTAGAAGGGAAGCCAGAGTGGCCATGGCATCAGCTGCTTTATTATCTGCACATGGAACCTGTTGGAAGGTTATGTGTGCAAAATATTTCGTCAAGTCATCAACCATGTGCTTATAAGGAATTAGTTTTTCATCCTTTGTTTGATACACATCATTTACTTGGTTGATGACAAGCTGGGAGTCACCGAAGATATCCAATTGATCTACTCTCCATTCAGCTGCAATTTTCATACCATTGATCAAAGCTTCATATTTAGCAATGTTATTTGTACAAGGAAACAAAATCTTGTATGCTTTGGGCAATGAGTATTTCTGTGGTGTAATGAAAAGCAATCCAACACCTGATCCTTGTTGTGTGAATGATCCATCAAAGAACATAACCCATGTATGGTGAGTGAGTGTTAGAATTGACTCATCTGGAAAATCAATGTTTATTGGTAGGAGACTCGGTATGGGTAACTCAGCTAGCTGGTCTGCAATTGCCTGTCCCTTTATAGCTTTGCGTTCAACATATTGGATGTCGAACTCACTTAGTATCATGACCCATTTAGCCAATCTTCCTGTGAGAGCTGCCTTACTGAGTAAATATTTTAAGGGATCTATTTTAGCAACAAGCCGTGTAGTGTGGGCAAGCATGTAGTGTCTCAACTTTTGGGAAGCAAAGACAACTGCCAAGCAAGCTTTCTCAATAATACTATAGTTTTTCTCATAAGAGACCAATGTTCGGCTCAAGTAATAAATAGCTCTTTCTTTGTTATCATTGTCTTCCTGAGCCAACAGGATTCCCAAAGATGTTTCAGTAGCTGAAATGTATAAAAGCAAAGGTTTTCCATGCATAGGAGGCATCAAGATTGGTGGATTGACAAGATACTGTTTAATCTGTGTTAAGCTTTGCTCACAATCCTAGCTCCAATTGAATTTCACACCCTTATGTAAAGTCTTTGTGAAGAGTTGTGATTTATCCGCCAATTGTGAAATAAATCTGCGAATAGATTGAAGCCTTCCTTGTAGTCCTCTCATCTGATTGATGTTTCGAGGTGGTGGCATGTCCATTATTGCTTGTACTTTTTCTAGATCTACTTCAATTCCCTTTGTAGAAACAATATATCCTAACAGTTTTCTTGATGTGACACCAAATGCACATTTCTTAGGATTGAGCCGAAGACTAAACTTTTCCATATGATCTAGGATTGGTCCCAAATCATGCAAATGGGTATTGCGTTTAGCACTTTTGACCAAAGTATCATCAACATAGTCCTCCTTAGTTCTATGCATCATGTCATGGAAGATTGTAGTAACAGCCCGTTGATATGTAGCTCCAGCATTCTTTAAACCAAATGGCATTACATTCCAACAAAAAGTTCCCCATGCACATGTGAAGGCTGTTTTCTCTTGATCTTCTGGTGCAATTTTTATCTGATTATATCCAGAAAAACCATCCATAAGTGAGTACATCTCATAGCCAGCTATCATGTCCACAATCATATCAATATTAGGGAGTGGGAAGTCATCTTTAGGACATGCCAAGTTAAGATCACGAAAATCTGTACAAACTCTGATAGACTTATCATGCTTGGACACAGGGACAATATTGGATATCCATTCAGCATAATCAATTGCACGAATGAAACCAGTCTTCAGAAGTTTCTCCAATTCGGCTTTGACTAGCAATGCAACATGAGGATGCATTTTGCGGAGCTTCTGTTTAACTGGTTTTATGCCTGGCATTATGGACAAGTGGTGCATAATAAGACCAGGATCCAATCTTGGCATGTCAGAATATGTCCAGGCAAAATTTATTTTCTTTCCCTTGAAAAAGGCAATGAATTGTTCCTTTTCTTCAGTTGACAATGACTGAGCCAAATGTATCACATGAGGATGTTCTTCTGTGCCTAGGTTAATCGGCTGTGTTGGCTCTATTAACACTGATGATCTCTCCTGAAAGTGACTGGGAAGGACATCAAATATCTCATCTGCGAGCACCTCAAAGAGGTTTTCACCCTTGGATACGTCTTTTGTTTTTACTATTTTTGGATTCGACACTGCCACAATGTGGTTTTCACCATCGGACCTCTTGCAATTTTTCTTTTTAATTATGTGACTAAGATATTTGATGTCGGCCTCAGTCATGTTGACGCTCTGCTCATTGGTGGAAGACGTTACAGGTTCGATAGCGTTTAGGTAACAGGCAAGAGTATAGTCATTCTAGAATGTGGGGACTTCGTTAGATGCATTGGGGTTCCAGTCTATAAGCTCGGGATGTGCGAGTGAGAGAGTAGTGGCTGGTTCAATTGCATTCACAGTATAGTTATTAAATGCATGGCCAACAATTCGAGACCTACGACAACCTCACCCACAGGTGTATTCAAACATCTCAGAGTACGAACATTAGTAATTGATGAATCTAAGACACTAGTTGGACCAGACCCCTGTGACCTATCCCTAGAGGTTTCACTCACTTCGATTTGATTTTCATAGACATGTACTTGGTCAATGTCTTTATCAGTAGTCACTTCTGAAAGATTGTCAAATTCATATTCATGAGAATCGGTGCTACATGGTGAGAGACTATAGAACTCCCCAACAGTAATAGGGACATACTCTCCTTCAGCCTCTGGATTCTTACACAAATACTCAACATGACATGACTGACTAGATTCTCCCTTTTCTGAATGATATTCGAGTTGCTCAGTATTGTCCCCAGAAGAATCACTAGTATCATCCAGAGTGCTAACATGTGGCACAAAGTCATCTGGCTCAGCAAAGAATTTAGCAAGATCATAAGGAATAGGATGAGGGTAAGAATCCTCATCATCAGATTCTTCCTTTTGAGTACCTGATTCAGATTGTGACTCATTTTCAGATGAACTCTCAGGTACAGGTATGAATTTATTGGATCCCAAATGGAAAGGGACCTTCTTGAACCCTAGGCCAGTTGTGTCACTGTTGCTTCAAGCTGTTGCTTTGACAGGATCTATTAAACCATTGTTATTGCACCCAATAGGGCCAGTTCCCTTGTAGCCAAAACACTTCATAAGCTTAAGACCAGGTCCATACTTCTTAGGAGTGATTTCTTGAACTTGTTCTGTTAGGTCTACTGGAGACTCTTCTTTGTAAAGCCATGCAACAATGGCTCTGTTTTCGCTTTCATCTTCTAAGGGAACTGTAGCTTTGACAAAAGAACCATTAAACTTGGTATGAGGTGTCAATACGAATGGCTTCTTTGCTAGTGAGGGTCTCCCAAAATGTCGAGGGGATTCTGGAATTGATGTTAATGATAACACTGGTTCCTTGTGGTGCTCTCCCATACCAGTTTCTTTCAATTTAAATGACTGCTCAATTTGTTTCAGCTTATTGTTGTGACAATCAGTAGACTCACGGTTAGCAGGGACGAAAGATTCAGCAGCTTTGAGCATATTGCAAGTGTAGCTAGTAGTTGCTGGAATAGTAACTTCAGAGCCATGAAATGGGAATTTAATGCATTGGTGGTATGTGGATGGCACAACGCGCATCTCATGTATCCATGACCGTCCTAACAGAATGTTGTAGGCTAAGGGAATGTCGAGCACCTGATAGGTGACATCCCTTTCGACAGGACCGACATGAATTGGTAAAGTCACAAGACCTAGTGACTTTCGTTCTACTTCATCGTATGCTTTAATAGTGATCTTTTGTCGAGGATCGATAGAGTCCTCAGAATAACTCAATTGTCTAAGCAGAGCTGCAGAAACAATATTTAGGCCAGCGCCATTGTCAATGAGTACCCGACGAACACGTGTCTAGTGGATCATAACCTCAATGTGTAGAGGCTGATTGTGTGGGTGATTCAGTGAGTTGTCATCCTCCTCAGAGAAGGTCATAAGATGAGGTGAGGTCAGGTGACCTACCATGGATTGAAATTGTTCAAGATCAAGATCCTGAGGAACGTTTGTCTCAGTGAGGGCTCTGTCCAAAATTTGCTTATGAGCGGGCGAGATTTTAAGCAGCTCAAATATAGAAATGTGAGCATTGGTTCATTTCAATTGATCTAGAACACTATAACTGGTTACAGTTAAGTTCGTCGTGTGTTTTGCACCTTTACCGGATGGACCAGCAAGGGCTTTGTCCTTGTGTTGTTCGAGATTTGAAGTAGGAGATGTAGGACCTTTGAGCAACAATTTCGCATGAGAGCGAGTAACAGCATTAGCACAGTGTTGCGAAGACGTATTATCCATGTTATTGAAAGTAGGGCCTCTCAAGACAAATGGTGTCTTGGGTTTATAGTTATCTTGTTTCCCCTTTATGGTAATAACGTCGCAGTATTGAAAATCTACAGGTTCAACCATGTGAATGATATTTTCATCATTGGAATACGTATAGTTGACCTTATTGTAGGGTTCTGGTTTCGAAGTCTCTCCTTTTTCATAAGGTGGGAAAGGCTCTTTGAATGCCTTGTGGTCTGAGTTTTTGTTATGTCCATCTACCACAAGTTCACCAGCATCAATCATGTCTTGGACTTTATGACGTAAGTTTATACAGTTGATGGTTTTATGACCCTTGTTTTGGTGATACTCACAAAATGAGGTCTCATTCCACCATGGTGGACGTGGTTGTGGATCATAGGGACGAGGGTTATCCATTGGTGAGATAAGCTTGTGTTGTAGCAATGTTTTGTAAACCATATCCAAAGGTTCTCCTAAAGGCGTATACTCTCGCTTGGGTCGTGCTGCCCATGAGTTTCTCGATTTATTCTCAGACATTTTATTGTCAGGAGGAGGTTTCTCAGCACTTTTGGCCGCTTTGAAGTAGTTTGTGAGATTAAATGCTGCTTTAGCAGGTTTTGGTGTGACATTATCAACAACCCCATCATGTACAATTTCTTGATTCTTGTTGACATGTTTGATTTTATCCTTGTTGGAAGTGGAACCTTGTTTTGGGTCTCTCTGAAGAGTGAGCTCACCCTTCTTGACCATAAATTCTTCGATACGGATAGCCTATGTAATCATGTCTTCAAAGGTACGCGGACCTTGTAGTTGGACTCTATACCCGAAATCAGGTAAGAGGTTATCGATGAAAATGTCGAGCTTCTCCGTTTCTGGGATTTTACGAGAGTACTTGGTATAAAGCTGTCTCCACCGTTGGAGGAAAGTGAGAAAAGGCTCACCCACCTTCTATTTAAGGTTGCATAGATCTCGAATATTCACAGGGTGTTGAATGTTATGAGAATATTGCTGAACAAATGAATTAGCAATTTCGTCAAACGTCTTGATGCCAGGAGGTAAATGTGAAAACCACTCCAAAGCTTGACCACCTAGGCTTCTAGGGAATAAACGCATGAGGTACGTTTGATTGTGTATAAACTCCATAGATAAAGCACCAAATTCCTGCAAGTGATCTTGGGGATCAGTAGTACCAAAGTACTTGTCATATTTGGGTAGTTCTACACCTCTTGGGAAAAGCGGCATGTTTATACTTTTGTCAAATGGAAATGAACAAAGAGTGTCCAATGTGTATGTCTTTTTAGGTTTCTCTTTCTCATGCATCATCTGAGCCAATTGGTCTTGCATAATTTTCAGTTGTTTTTGGGGTTTAGTGGTCTCGATTTTTTCTTCACATGTGATAATGGTCTCCACATCGAAATGTGTGGGCAGTTTAGCTCCCTCTTGGGCGAGTTTGAGAAAGTACTTTTCTTTCTCTTCGTTGATTAGGATTCCCATGACCTTCTGAAAGTTTTGTCTAGTCGACATCTTGCTATGTGTTCAGGAAGGATTTCCACCTCTTCTTGTTCTTCATCAGTGTCATTTTCTTTCTCTTTCTCCTTGTCATCTCTAGGTTGTTCTTGATATCAACTATGGCTACCCTGTTCAGGTTCATGATTAGGCACTATAGGAACTTGTTCAGTTTCCGTATGTTGTGTTTGAAAAGGGTCCGTGGAGAAAGGGTCATACATTCTATTTGAGAATGCAGGACTCCTACTTGTCTCAGTATCCTTTTGGTAAAAAAGATTCCCAATTTGTTGCAAATTGAGAAATGTTCGTTGATCTTGAGATGACCTTGCAGGTGAGGAAGACCGTGAAGATGCCTCACTAGCCAAACTAGATATGGATTGCGTAGCGAAAGGTAAGCTACCTCTGCTGCGATTACGACCCCTAGCATGACCACGTCTAATGTTATCAGGATAAAACACGTTGCCACTTCTAGTTGTGACAGTCATAGGCAAGGACACGAAGCTAGAACCTAGACAAGGACTATACTAAGACTGAGTCTCAAAAAGGACAAGATAGTAACAAGAATGCTGTTCACTAAGGCACAAATGGTCTAATTTAAAGGTTAAAACAGCCAGAGATTATGACCACTGCAACACAAAGTATGGCAAGCATTAAGATGAGGATGTATGAGACGAGACTAGTCAAGGTATAAGACACAAGTTTTCAATTAAGCAAAGTGTCGCTGTTCCAGGACTGTTTGCAAATAGAGAGCGATAAATGGACGCAAAAAAGGATAGCGTGCAGGCTGCAGATAGCTAAAACAGACCCAGATTGTAAATGCTGATACAAAACTTCGCACGAAAAACCTTTACGGGTCGCATGAAGAAGTTTTACGGCCCGCGCGAAGATGTTTATGTCTTGCGCGAAGATCAGTAACAGTTTTTAATTTCACGCGAGAATGTTTCTGTATCGTGCGAAGATGCGCAACAGAACTTTAATTTCGCGCGAGGGAAAAATGGCTTCGTGCGAGATCCAAATGATTTCGCGCGAACGGACAAAACAGTTTCACAACAACGACTAATTTTGACAAAATTTTTGATTGATCCAATAACCAGGCCGATAAACAGGCACGTAGAACAGCAAGCAAATGATTTCAAGCACGTCTGAAAACAATGAGCAAGGGCAAAAGCAACCTTGCGCATGAACAATCAAGTGACTTAGTTTGTGTTTAATCCATAAGAGAGCTATTTGTGTACATTTTCAAAGAGTTTGACAATCATTGCACATGTTCCTTAGAAAAATAAAAGTTGGCTTCTCTAAGACATTTAATAATGGTTTGACTCTGCAACTTTTATGGCTCACAGGGGTGACCTCCAATCCCGGCGCATCGAGGTTTTGACACAGTCTGAGAACTTAATCTTCAAGAGCTGCTAGGGAGATCTGACAACCCACAGTGAACCACACCCATGGAGATTTCTTCCACAAGGACATTTATATAGCGGTTGTCACTACCATGGCGAAAATGGCTATTACCGCTTGAGGTTCCGTCATCACAATTTTCCCTGTAGAGGGATTGTCTGCTACGGTTAACCCTCTCTAAAGGTGATCGACTCACAATAGTATACCACAAGGGGACTTAGCTTCCAGATTCAAGGTTCTAACACCTTTTCACCTTTAGCTCAATCAAAGAAAACAGATTAATCCGATACGCTAGACTAAGATTATCCCTTAAAGATCTATGATATCATCTTCCTGTGATCTATCAACCTCTCCGGAGAAAGGATGCCTTAATCAACAAGTCAAAGATTCATCTATCTACAAGATGCTCAAAGTATCCTCCCCACCCATAAGGAATCCGTCTTAGAGAGGAGTTTCACTAGGAACCCACTCCCTCAAGATCCACGAATAGTGTTCATGGGGGCTTAATTACTATGTGTGTATAGATGTTAATTCCTGAAAGCAAATCTATCTAAAAGTAATCAAAAAGCCCAAGGTGGTACACTTAACGCTTTAACTAATGTGAGGTGAGTCCAAAGATGTGGAACATTTAACCCCTCACACAAGCCAAAACGAGTCCACAACTCAGAAATTAGTGAGTTCTCAAAAGCACAAAAGGGTTGCCTTGTGGAGCCTTCAACGCTTATGTCCTGTAGACCCCTCCCCTATTTAACGTGGCGCTGAGCTTGCAACCACAGGGTGGAAAGAGGGGCTGACGGATTAGCGAGTCCAATAACCCAAGATAGTTAATCAGATCTATCACTAAAGACTAAGCTTGCTAAATGAATACTAATAGAGATTACACCCTAGTATGAGTTTATGCATGTGTTGTAAAACAGAAGTACAGAAGGAAACACACAAGCTCAACACGAAAGATGTTTGTTTTAGATCCAAATGAAATGTTATCAGCTGATGAAGATTACCTGGTGATCCTCGCAACGCGCTTAGTAGATTCTTACCTGTTCCTGACAACTTTAGCACGCTTTTCCCCTTATTCCTGAAATTGCCACTATGCTGTTCAAAAAAATAATAAGACAAAACACAGAAACACTAGAAACTGCTAACAGTCAACAGAAAAATCAGAAAAACACACAAATCAATGCAAAATTTTTTTGCCTCTATCAGCAGAGTTTCGAATGAGATTCATGACAGTCCGCGCAAAGAAGTTTTACGGCTTGCGCGAAATCAAATCCGGCTCGCGCGAGATTAAATTTAGCTCGCACGAAAAAATAAAGTCTCGCGCGCCGAAGAACTTTCTTGCGCGATGCGGAAAGAATCTTTGCACGAAGATTCTATATCCTCGCGCGAAAATGAACAGTTTCGCGCAAAGATTCAAACCTGTACGGAACAGTACTGACAGAGAACAAACAAATGATTAAAAAAATACAAAAAGAGGCCAGAAAAATTGATTTTCCCTGCCCCACGGTGGGCACCAGAAATGTATACGTGAAAATGCGGCCTATACTAACACACACACTTCAACACGGTCCTTATTTGCAGATTCATCGCGGAATGAACATTGAATTGTACATTCGAAATTTGCCCTGCAAAGCGACCTGTTGCCTTCTATCTAAAGGGATTTTGCCTGTTAATATCCTCATAATCAAGGTGTAGGCAACCAGACCCTCTAAGAACGAAGGATTTGACAATGGAATTAAGCTAAGAATGAGTATACGGATTAATCTAAGAAAATGAAAGATGCAATGTAATCTAAGAACAAATGAAGCAAACTAGATTAAGCATATGCATGATTAAACTAAAATGAGATTAAACTAAAAATGAGAATGTGTGCAAGAAATGGAAGTAAATATGAGCATGAATTTCAACAGCAATTCGATAGCAAATCAATTCATCCTCCCCCAAATGAAGAGATGAGGGTCTCTTAAATAGAGTTTCGTAGAATCCATCAATGGTTGAGATCGATTCAGATCAACGGTCAAGATTGAAGATGAGTTTCAGTCATAAAGGGAGATCCCTAAGTTAAAGGGAGTTAACAGATTTAATTTGAGATAAATAAGGAGTTAACTGTTTTAATTTGAGTAGAAAAATGAGTTAACTGTGTTAACTCATTTTTGATCAATAGTGAACTGGAAATTCCCTTTTTTTGAACTGAAGAGAGATTTTGTTGAGATATTTAATTTAATAAAATGAAATATGCTCTCATAATTACTTTTTCTATTTAATTAAATAATCTTTAATTAATTAGAGACACTTTTGTTTAATTAAATAACTTTATTTAATTAATTAGGAATGTCTTCCCATTTAATTAAATAACTTTGTTTAATTATTTAGAAGTAAGTACTCTATTTAATTAAATAATTTCTTTTAATTAATTAGAAATACCTTTCTCATTTAATTAAATAATTACATTTAATTAATTAAGATAGGCGTATTTATTAAATTAAATAAATTTAATTACATAGTATATTAGCCTTAGGATATAATTTAATTTAATTAAAGTATAAATACTTAATAATTAAATTAAATATTAATCAAATAGGTTTAATGCAACTAATATGAGTACGTACTATAGGAATTAAATAAGAAATATGATGAATGCAGATTAGGGTTTTTCTGCATCTGACAATTAAGTCAAGTAGCGAATAACAGAATGAGAATTGCCTATTAGAATAGGACTTTGGAATTATTAGAAATAGACTAGAATTGGTATAATGGCAATGAGCCAATTTTGGGGTATTACAATATGAAGATGTTAAAAAAAAAGAAATATCAAAAGGTAGTATATGTGCATTATTTAGAAAACCTGGTGAGCCAAATACTGTTAGAGAGGGTACTAAACGGTTTCCCATCCATTGGTGTATACATGATGCTATTAGAAATAATTTTTGAGATAGATGGTGGATGGTTTTTGATGCCCCTCCTTGTAACAATCACAAGGTCCCCATGTATTTTTTGAAGAAATTATATTGTGAGTTTGTCCTGTTGGGACTAAAAATTGCATGGTCAATTTTGAGAACCATTGAAAAAATCAAGCCCTTAAATGCTTTTAAATGAGATTGTACTTGGTTGTCAGTCTGAGGCCTAAGAGGTGTTTAATGTTTCTAACACCTTTCATTTAGTGCGTCTATGTGTTCTATGAAGTTAAACTGACATTTCAAACCATTCTGCGATGTCCCATTTTGAGCTAGTGTCAAAATTTGCAATTCTGCCCAAGTGTCAAATAGCAATCAGAGGCCCAGTTTGAATTTGAATATCTTTTACTCAGGAATGTGTCATGGCTCACCACTTTGGAGATGTTTAGTATGCATATCAAAGAACCTATGTTTCAATTTTCAAGTCATTTCGAATCCGTTTGACTAGGTTTTGCACCCCCCAAAGTTGGTCATTCACTGTTTTGTGCATTTAACTAGTTGTTCACAATTCTGGGAAGCCCTGTTCGACCAATCATATCTTTGACCCAGTTGACCCAAATGAAAAAAATATTTTTGCATTGTGTTCTAGGGGTAAGACACTTCATATGTTCCAATTTTGAGATCATGTCGAATCCATTTGATCAGTTTGCTAACATGATCAAAAACCCAGTTTGCATTGTTTTGTTACGGCTAAGGTATCCAGATTGATCCTTACCCCTGTTCGGCATGTTATAATTTTGATCCTGTGATTGGCTAGCTTAAATGGATTGTACCATCGTGTTGTGTCCTAGAAATCCTTGAAGTATGCCAGTTCTTAAGTCATGATGAATCCATTTGCATACTTTCTTATGTCCGTACATTTGCCAAAAATCACTTTTTGACACATTTGCCAGTTAAAATTTCCAAGTGCTTGTTTTCGAAAATTCGCCAAATGTGCCCTGTGATTCTTCATGAGCCCAAAACATGGAATTATATCCTCTTCATGGCAAAGAACTTATATCTTAGTTTTCAAAACCCCAAGTGATCAATAACCCAGTTTATAATGCCGAACCCGAGCCCAGTTTATGTTTTTTAACATTGCTTGCTTGCAGAGTAATTGAAGTATGGATGTTCGGCAATTAAAATCTCTTGACTGGGAATCCATCATGGGTTGAAAATTTGCAGTGTGATAGAGTATGCAGGATTGAACACTCATGCCAGTTTTCGTGGCTTGGTAACTTGATTTGATCAAGTTTTAATTACAACCGGCAGGCCTCCAGACACTAATTCACAATTTGTATAATTGATTAAAAGTGAGTTTAAAATAATGAATTGATGATCATTATGCATATGATTCAATCTTATGACAAAGTAAATGGTGGAAATGGTTTTTTAAAAGCAAAATACAAGGAGCATGTGAAGATTCAAGAAAGAGAGAATTTGGAAAGTGTTCCATTAAAAAGGTTTAGAGGATCACAATATGATGCTGATTTGCCGGCAGATTCAAAAGATAGTATTAATCAAGAAATTTCCACATCAATTGAAATCCACAAGCACAATGAAGCTTTTTGTTGTGAGTTTGCACATTGAATTAAGGAAAAGATTGCATAAAGGTTGCTCTCTCCCACATTGTAGTCTCAATTTGAAAGTTGCAGCTGAGAGGTAGTTTTTCACATAGAAGATGTGCTCCATGTCTGGAGAAAACAAAGAGGACAGCAGCAAACATCCACAGAAGAAGAAGCATCCGCATTTTTTAGAAAAATGAACAAATTTGCTGCTGAAACAAAGCTCAAGGAAGCATGTATCCACGTTTTTGAAGCCCATGGCTTCCTCTAGCAACAGTATCATGTTTTTTTAGAAGGGGGGAGCTCATTTTAAATGACCATGTGCATAAGAAATGACCATTACATTGAAAAGTCTGTAGATTCATAGCAAAAATGACCAGCAGGATGGAGCTTCACGTTTGGAATAAGAAACTCATGCCAAAGGAGCTGGAACAACTCACACATATGCAGCAAAAGAAAACTCATGCATTTAGCAATCACAACAAAAACAAAGAGCAAGAACCATTATCCCACATTGAGTAGGTGGGAAGTATTTTTAGTCTTTATATGCTTTTGCACTCAAACATATAGTGTCAACAAGACAAAGCATTTTGAAAAGGCAAGGTAGGTGCACGTGGGTCCCAATTGGCTAGAAGGAATGAAGTAAATTTTGAAAGAAAATGCATGCCCAAATGATGACGTCAGCAGCTTATAGGCGGCCGAAAAAGTCAAAAATCCGGCATCTCGCTATGTCGCTTGCCGAAAAATCTTGGAAAATTCGGCTAGCGACATAGCGAGGTCATCGAAAAATTCTAAAAATTCGGCAAGATTCAAAATGCAACGTGGGTTCCGCCTGGAGATAACAACCAATCAGAAAGTGACACGTGGCATTGGTCAAACCTAGAGTTGACTCGAATTTGGAAGGGCTAGGAAAAATAAAATGATTTTAAAATTTTCATTTTAAAATTATTTTGCCAAGAAACTGACATGCAGGGGACTGTTTTTCAAACGAAGATTTCAAGCATTTCTCAGAGGCTAGATATGCCTTATCATATACCGTTGGAATCGTGAGAATCCAAAATTTCCATTTCTGAAGTCAAATTTTGCACAGGTGCTTCCTAGTTTGAGCTATAGCCAAAAATGTGAATTTTGGGGCTTCCTCAATGGAATGGGTAAAAAATTGAAAATCCAGTTAGGGGATCAGTAAAACTTGGTAAGAATGCGGTTGGAGTTCACGTTTCCCACATTCACTCAATTCAACCAAATTTTTGCCAAGCTTTTCAATGTGTAAATCAGATATTGTGGTGACTCAGCAATGTTTCATCATTTCAACATAGATATTGTGCAAATCAGTTGCAAAAAATGATGAAACAAAATCAGATCAAGATGGGATGGAAGAAAGAAGTTTTTCAGTTGCCAGAAGATTGATTTTCAAGTGGACACTAGTCATTTTCAGAACAGATCCGGGATTTCTTTCTTGTCTATATCTTTCTTTCTCTGATACTTTGTAAGGGTTCTAGTTTCTGGGAAGAAAAAGTTCAGTGCTGTGATACCATTAGGGATTCGAGTTTTTGCATTGTGAGACCATTGGTTCCAGTATTTTGACATGTTTCCATGACTGTGACACCATTTTTCTTCAACAATATTCTTCTTGTATGAACAGCAGTAGGAAGATAAATACATATAGTTCAGATCTATTAGGTTGTTTTCATGTCTTTCATTTCATGCATATGATTGTATATTTTCAAGGAAATAATGCAAAGAGCAGTAGATGATTAAGTTTCAGTTGAATCTTGTCTCCATTCTCATTGAATTTCAATGTTTTACGATCTCTGAACAAAGAGTTTAGGTCGTAGTTGCAGTCCCCTAAGACTGTATGTTGTTTCATTGTTGCTGATAGTTCAAAGAATTGTGTAAATGCTTCATAGAAATCAACAGGATTGCAGATTTATTGAGGAGGATATCAGGTAAGAACGAGATTTTAAATTGAACATAGATGTCTATTTACAAGTTAAATAGATAGATCTATATCTGAAGATACACATATGTCTCAGATATTCGTATGTATGTTTGTGATCCATGAATTTGCCCAATGGACTAGGCACTGATCAGCTACAGGGTCATTACTTTCTCACTGTTGCATATCTGAGGGTTGTTGAAATCAACATCAAAAATCAAACGCTTTTCCCCTTTCATGTTGAAGAGCTATAATAGAATGCCCTCACTCAGTTTATGAGGTTCTTAGATATGCATTTAGCTACTGTAGATTTATGTTATTTCATGAGTTATTAGGAGATATTAAGGGTTTTATCTGCTTCATAATAGATTCAGTGTATGCTTTAACAACTGGTACCATATAAGGAATCTATAGGTTCACCTGCCTAGGTTTTGCAGAGCCTGAAGTGCAGAAGGAGTATAGCCTTATAGTTGGCCTGGTGTCTGAATGGGCATGTTGAAAATGGGAGTTAGCTACCCCTAGATGTGCTTTGTTCTCATCAGGGTAATTGGAAATGGGTAACATTTTCAAACACCAACATGTCCTTGGGGAGATCCCCAATTATTTTGATGTGTTAGACTCCCAGGGTAGAGGTGAGGGGTCATCATTTGAGAGGCTAGGAGCACGTCGTGACCCTAATGTAGTTAGGGCACCTATGGTCCATCCACAACACGAGCATGTGATTATTCGTTCAGTTGTGAAGGAACATGTAGAGGCCAGCACTCTAGGGACCATTAATGCTTTGACGCAGACCCTCATCCATTCCACGAGCCCATTAGTTGAGGGGGAGCCTTCTATGCGTCGTGGTCACATGTGCACTTCATGCGGATCCCTATGCACATTTGGCACTCATGCCGGAGATGCTGCGGATGATGGGCTTGTCATCAATAAGTTCCTGAACGAGACATTTGGCATTGACACACAGGTAGATTACTAATTTGATCACATTTCATATGTATAGTGAATGATTAATTAATTAGCATTTATTGACATTGTTCAAAATCTTGGGTCAAAGTGTTGCTGGGCCTAGCAGCGATCCTCCAGGCCCATTTTTTGTCCCTTCGACGAGTCTTGAGGTATGTATCAATTTAATCATTTTAATTAATACATATATTTATTACGTAATCATATTAAGGATTGACAAAAAAAATTATGCATGTGCATCAGTTCTCCACAGGACCCTCAACCTTTACCACAGACACAAAGCAGAGACATCATACGAGCTTCACACAGGTACAGTTGTTTCATGTTAATTTAATTCATTTGATTATATTTATTCCATGTTTCATGTTAGATATAATGTGTATTGTATGACATGCAGCTCATGATGTCGGACACGCCTCCTCATCTGCGACAGTCTGTTGGTAGTGGAGTGGCCGTAGCTGTGGCTAGCTCACAGCCACTGACGGAGGTATGAAAGAATTTTCTTCATTTTAGTTGTTGTTTATAATAGTTAATCTTAAAATTTCTAATGTTATTTATAAGTGATTATATTTATTGAATTGTTGTAGGGTCTTGTCACGCCTGATCATCCATGAGCATTTGAGGTGGACTTACAGAGTGACTATTTGTTGGCGGTAAGAAAATAATTGATTTTGTGCGTACATATATTTGATTTCAACGTATAATAAATATTGATTCATATCTACTTTCTTTGTATTAGTTGGACCTAGAGAAGAGCCTCAACAAGAGGTCAAGTGAGCGTGTCAGGAGGGCCCCGTCATCTCCACTATCTCCCTGCACACGACGGCAGAGGATGTTGAGAGACTTGTTTCCTTCCCCTCATGGGAAGGAAAAGATGTAGTTGAGATATTCGATACATACATACATACATACACACACACACACACACACATATATATATATATATATATATATATATATATATATATATATATATATATATATATATATATATATATATATATATATATATATATATATATATATATATATATATATATATATATATATATATATATATATATATATATATATATACAGAGAGAGAGAGAGAGAGAGAGAGAGAGAGAGAGAGAGAGAGAGAGACTTGTTTCCTTCCCCATGTATATATATAGGCATCAGAGAGACATATTTGACATACATTTGATGTACATATGACATTCTATATTTGATGTACGACATTTATTTGATGTATGACATTATTGGTTAATATATGACATGTTTGTTCATATAAAACATTATTGGTTATCATAATATATTATGTGTTTGTTAATGTATATTACATTATTGGTTATCATTTTATATTATATGTTTGTTCATGTATGACGTTAAATTAGATATGTTTGTGTATGACATTAAATTAGATATGTGCATGTATGAAATTAAATTCAATTGCTAGAGAGTTGCCATTATGTCTACGAACTAGTAGATGTTATTTTTTGCTTTATTAGTATTTCTCAAAAACTGCAAAGAAGTTGCTTCTGGTGAATAGTTGTAAACAATTGTGATCATCGACTTCATGTACTCATGGCTTTGGCTGCGAACACTTGTAACTTTGGCTATAAGCATCCATGGCTTTGGCTATGTGCACTAGTGGCTTTGGCTGTGAGCATTTATGGCTTTGGTTGTAGGCACAATATAGCCTTGGCTGTAGGTTGTCTTTCTTGCTGCATATCAAAGTTGCCTTCAAGAATATCATTAGTCTAAGATCATTACAATTAAAATACTATAACATAATACCTTGGAAATAATAGTCTTTAACCCATTACTTTATTTGTTAAAACATCATGTAGTATCTACTATAGTGCTTCTACTCAAATATGTTTTCAAAAATACTTAGTATGGCAAAGAAATGTCTATGGAAAGCTTGTCAAATAGGATATTGAAGAACTAAATGTGGACAGTCATTAGTACCCATCAATAAGAACACATACATCTTTCTCAAGCAAGCCATATGACATTAACTTAATTTATAAATTTCCTTTGCAAATAACTAGAAGATGCTATGAATCTTAATACAGAGTTAATCATGAACTCATTATTCCATCCAAGAAGCATTTATCACCCTAAGCCAATTAACCGACAGGATAAAAATTAATTGAATTTCAACAAAATTTTGAGTATAACAAGCATCTTAGGGATTCTTACAAGAATTAACATAATGTTCACAAGAGCATTACAAGTTCTTGTAATGCTATTTCACATATTGTAATCATATTCAATTTTGAATGGCCATTTGTGTTACAAGCATAAAATTGCTTTAAGGTCTTTTAATTCTAGACATGAATTTTATTCTGAAGCTTTTCTATGACAACCCACTCAATGCATATATTGTTGTTCCACATTATGCTGGTTTGACTTTCATTGGTTGATTTGGGTCTAGACATGACATTACTCACTACCTTTTTTATATATTATTCTTTTGTAGTGAGGTTCTAGCCTGAATGAATGTATTAATCATCGAAGTTGTGAACCTTGGTCGAGATCCTTACAAATATATTTTCAAATTGGACCTCAAATAGTTTTCTCAGTCACCCCCTGTACACAGATACTGAAATTGTAGTTAATTACAAAAGTAATACTGAATTAACATATGTTTAATTGAGAAGTATTATGTACCTCAATAGGCTAGATTATTATTGACCGAGAAGCTTTATCTTAGAGCAGTTGGTTTCCTAAATCTTTAGCGCAATGACACTCTTATGGAATGTGGAATTAGGTATGCTAGCTAAGGAACGTTCTTTAAAAGGCAGAGGAAACTCAAGACTCACATGTTTCCAATCAATATAAATGTTTAAATCACTTCTCTAATTTTTTCTATTTATGATTTTCTTAAAACTTAACTTTCTAAATGCATTGATGGGGAAATAAAGATCTTCTAGGAACTAAAGGCTAATCATGTTTAATACTTACAATTCTTTGCTTTTATCTAATAATTTAAAAAAGATTGTACAAGTGTTTTCAAAGAGCAACACTTGTCACTAACATCATAAGAAGGAATATCCAAGGAGAATTACCACTGATCCCCCACAACCAAATTCAAGAGAAAACAAAAATACACTACTAAAGAGATAGTAACAACGATCATCCCTAGTCTCTCCCTTATCACAAAATGATTACCATCAAAATTTTCATTTCCAATTGTGTCATGTGTGTTGAAGAGATAGTAACATTTTCACTCTCTTACCTAATGTCTCCCATTTTTGAAACTCCTGGGGAAGGGCAAGGCCGTCTTCTCAGTACTTCAAAATACAACGAGTTCCATTTTTTCCCATATTGATAATCGTTGACTTAAAGTATAGTCAAAGTATTGACGGCCCATAGGAACTCAAACTTTGAACATCCCATCTGTAAATGACCTCATAAAGAAAGTTCAATAAACTCGCATGAAATAGTGAAACAAAAGTTGCATACTTGTGAAGATGATCAGACTGCAGGTGATCAATATGTCTCAAATCTATATTCAGTTCTTTTACTATGCATATAAATGGTTTGTTATATAAAAGACTTATATCCACCAGATAAATAATCATTTTCTTACTATGCTATCCTTATCCTTGGCTGATCTCTGGTCTCTGCAACACGGTCCTGTAGGAACTGGAATCTCATCCATATCTCGCACGAGCTCCGAGATATGCCTCGTCAAAGATTGCAGCCCTGTGGGATTTAGTGACCCTTAGGGACATTCTGGTTCAGCATGCTTGAGAACGTTCGAGCACTGAAGAGGACAAGATGAGGTTGGGGATAGGGTTTCCCTGGCCACCTAGAGCTAATGGAGCAGACAGTTTGATCCCACGATGAAATATGAGAGAGATTTGGCTGTTGGCAACTTTGTACTAGCCAACACTGCAAGTTTCAACATCACCCGAGATGGCATTGTAGAATGAAAATGGAATGTGATCTTCAAAAAGTGAGAGAAGTTATTGTAGGTCTTTGCAACACGGTCCTGTACGAATTGGAATCTCATCCATATCTCGCACGAGCTTCGAGATATGCCCCGTCAAAGATTACAACCCTGTGGCATTTAGTGACCCTTAGGGACATTTCGGATCAGTGTCCCTGAGAATGTTCGAGCACTGAAGGGGACAAGATGAGGTTGGGGATAGGGTTTACCCGACCACCCAAAGCTAATGGAGCAGATAGTTTGATCCCACGATGAAAGATGAGAGAGATTTGGCAGTTGGCAACTTTGTACTGGCCAACACTGCAAGTTTCAACATCACCCGAGATGGCGTTGTAGAATGAAAATGGAATGCGATCTCCAAAAAGTGAGAGAGATTATTGTAGGTCTCTGCAACATGCTCCTGTAGGAACTAGAATCTCATCCATATCTTGCACAAGCTCCAAGATATGCCCCGTCAAAGATTGTAGCCCTGTGGGATTTAGTGACCCTTAGGGACATTTTGATTCAGCGTGCCTGAGAACGTTCGAGCACTGAAGGGGAAAAGATGAGGTTGGGGATAGGGTTTACCCAGCCACCTGAAGCTAATGGAGCAGACAATTTGATCCCACGACGAAAGATGAGAGAGATTTGGCAGTTGGCAACTTTGTACTGGCCAACACTGCAAGTTTCAACATCACCCGAGATGGCGTTGTAGAATGAAAATGAAATGCGATCTCCAAAAAGCGAGAGAGGTTATTGTAGGTCTCTGCAACACTGTCCTGTAGGAACTAGAATCTCATCCATATCTTGCACGAGCTCTGAGATATGCCTCGTCAAAGATTACAGCCCTGTGGGATTTAGTGACCCTTAGGGACATTCCGGTTCAGCGTGCCTGAGAATGTTCGAGCACTGAACGAGACAAGAAGAGGTTGGGGATAGGGTTTACCCGGCCACTCGGAGCTAATGGAGTAGACAGTTTGATCCCACAATGAAAGATGAGAGAGATTTGGCAGTTGGCAACTTTGTACTGGTGAACACTACAAGTTTCAACATCACCCGAGATGGCATTGTAGAATGAAAAAGGAATGCGATCTCCAAAAAATGAGAGAGGTTATTGTAGCTCTCTACAACACAGTCCTATAGGAACTAGAATCTCATCCATATCTTGCACGAGCTCCGAGATATGCCCCGTCAAAGATTGCAGCCCTGTGAGATTTAGTGACCCTTAGGGACATTCCGGTTCAGCGTTCCTGAGAACGTTCGAGCATTGAAGGGGACAAGATGAGGTTGGGGATAGGGTTTACTCGACCACCCAGAGCTAATGGAGCAGACAGTTTGATCCCATGATGAAAGATGAGAGAGATTTGGCAGTTGGCAACTTTGTACTGGCCAACACTGCAAGTTTCAACATCACCCGAGATGGCGTTGTAGAATGAAAACAGAATGCGATCTCCAAAAAATGAGAGAGGTTATTGTAGGTCTCTGCAACATGGTCCTGTAGCAACTAGAATCTCATCCATATCTCACACGAGCTCCGAGATATGCCCCATCAAAGATTGCAGCCCTATGGGATTTAGTGACCCTTAGGGACATTTCGATTCAGCGTGCTTGAGAACATTTGAGCACTGATGGGGATAAGACGAGGTTGGGGATAGGGTTTACCCGGCCACCCGGACCTAATGGCGTAGACAACTTGATCCCACGACAAAAGATGAGAGAGATTTGGCAGTTGGCAACTTTGCATTGGCCAACACTGCAAGTTTAAACATCACCTGAGATGGCATTGTAGAATGAAAATGGAATATGATCTCCAAAAACTGAGAGAGGTTATTGTAGGTCTCTGCAACACGGTCTTGTAGGAACTAGAATCTCATCCATATCTCACACGAGCTCTGAGATATGCCCCGCCAAAGATTGCAGCCCTCTGGCATTTAGTGACCCTTAGGGACATTCCGGTTCAGCGTGCTTGAGAACGTTCGAGCACTGAAGGGGACAAGATGAGGTTGGGGATAGGCTTTAGCCAGCCATCTGGAGCTAATGGAGCAGACAGTTTGATCCCACGACGAAAGATGAGAGAGATTTGGCAGTTGGCAACTTTGTACTGGCCAACACTGCAAGTTTCAACATCACCCGAGATGGCGTTGTAGAATGCAAACGGAATGCGATCTCCAAAAAGTGAGAGAGTTTATTGTAGGTATCTGCAACACGGTCGTGTAGGAACTAGAATCTCATCCATATCTTGCACGAGCTCTGAGATATTCCCCGTCAAAGATTGCAGCCATGTGGGATTTAGTGACCCTTAGGGACATTTCGGTTCAGCGTGCCTGAGAATGTTCGAGCACTGAAGGGGACAAGACGAGGTTGGGGATAGGGTTTACCTGGCCACCCAGAGCTAATGGAGCAAACAGTTTGATCCCACGATGAAAGATGAGAGAGATTTGGCAGTTGGCAACTTTGTACTGGCCAATACTGCAAGTTTCAACATCACCCGAGATGGCGTTGTAGAATGAAAATGGAATGCGATCTCCAAAAAGTGAGAAATATTATTGTAGGTCTCTACAACACGGTCCTATAGGAACTAGAATCTCATCCATATCTCGCATAAGCTTCGAGATATGCCCCGCCAAAGATTGCAGCCTTGTGGCATTTAGTGACCCTTAGGGACATTCCGGTTCAGCGTGCCTGAGAACGTTTGAGCATTGAAGGGGACAAGACAAGGTTGGGGATATGGTTTACCCAACCACCCAGAGCTAATGGAGTAGATAGTTTGATCCCATGATGAATGATGAGAGAGATTTGGGAGTTGGCAACTTTGTACTGGCCAATACTGCAAGTCTCAACATCACCCGAGATGGCGTTGTAGAATGAAAATGGAATGCGATCTCCAAAAAGTGAGAGAGGTTATTGTAGGTCTCTACAACACGGTCGTGTAGGAACTAGAATCTCATCCATATCTTGCACAAGCTCCGAGATATGCTCCACCAAAGATTGCAGCCCTATTGCATTTAGTGACCCTTAGGGACATTCCAGTTCAGCGTGCCTGAGAACGTTTGAGAATTGAAGGGGATAAGACGAGGTTAGGGATATGGTTTACCTAGCCACCCGGAGCTAATGGAGCAAACAATTTGATCCCACGATGAAAGATGAGAGAGATTTAGCAGTTGGCAACTTTGTACTGGCCAACACTGCAAGTTTCAACATCACATGAGATGGCGTTGTAGAATGAAAACAGAATGCAATCTCTAAAAAGTGAGAGAGGTTATTGTAGGTCTTTGTAACATGATCTTATAGGAACTAGAGTCTCATCCATATGTCGCATGAGCTCTGAGATATGCCTCGTCAAAGATCGCAGCCTTGTGGGATTTAGTGACCCTTAGGGACATTTCGGTTCAGCGTGCCTGAGAATGTTCGCGCACTGAAGGGGACAAGATGAGGTTGGGGATAGGGTTTACCCAGCCACCCAAAGCTAATGGAGTAGACAGTTTGATCCCAGCATGAAAGATGAGAGAGATTTGGCAGTTGGCAACTTTGTAGTAGCCAACACTACAAGTTTCAACATCACTCGAGATGGCATTGTAGAATGAGAATGGAATGCGATCTCCAAAAAGTGAGAGAGGTTATTGTAGGTCTCTGCAACACGGTCTTGTAGGAACTAAAACCTCATCCATATCTTGCACGAGCTTCGAGATATGCTCCACCAAAGATATTTGAATTCACAGTGTTTAATGAGAATATAGTTGAGGCTTGCTTTACTTTTCTATGTTAAGTTTGGATTTCAATTTTGGTTTCCCTACTTATCTATGTGAAAGTTCCAATTTCATAAGTAACATGGATGCAATAATACTAAATTAAGTATAGGTCCATGGTTCTAGAAGCTTCACATAGCTTCTCTTCAACTATGGATCTTGTAAGCATTGTACCATGACTATTGGTGTTGTGAGAATATACAAAGCATATATATTGTTGGACCAAATGTCTTCAATGAACATGAACTATATGGAAGAAGAGAAGACATGTTGCAAAGTCTTTGAAAATTTTCTTCAAGAAATGTAAGGAGCCATGGGTGATTGATCCAAATTATTTGGTAAAATAAGAGGAGGAATGAATCAACCTTGATGATAGAGGTAAATGTTGAATAATATTTATTTAATCGCATTGTTTGAAAAAAATTTAATGACCTTTAAATACAATTGAAATAAATGGAATTGATCTCCCTTATTCATGTAGATGAATAAAATTGGAATTTAAAAAAGAGAGGGACATCCACCATAAAACCATGCAATCATGCACTTCTTGATGGAAGTATCATAAGTTCATTGTTAGATGGATATGCCAAACGTGGAAGAATTAAAAGGAAAATATGTTGATTGATTGAATACAAGCATCAAACCAATGTGATAACAAAAAATCAAAGTTGATTCCATAAGGTCTAACAATATCATATAATTCATTTATCAATAATTTGAAACATCATAAGCATATGTCTAATAATGTCATACATGAAATATATGTAAAAAATGACATACATAGAAAAAATTATACAAAACATATGCCCAATAATGCCATATAGGTGTAAAATGTACATCATTAGATATATACTCTTTCCAACTAGGGGAACAAAATAAATCCCTAATTGTCTTTAATTTCCAACAAGTGGGAGATGACCAGTGTATATAACGAGGTCTTCCTAACATGCTCACTAGTCCATTAGTCTAGAATCTTCTGTAACTCGACATGTTACAATCAAAATTATATATGAATAAATAACTATTATATATATATATATAAATATATTTACACATAAAACTTAATATTTTCTTACAGCTAGCTGATAATTCCTCTGTATATACACCTCAGGGATACACTGATGGTCAGGAATAATAAGACCCTACAAAAACTATCAAAGTTACCACTCGATTGTGCCTATGAATTTTATATTGAATTTTAGTACTAATGAAATTTTAATGTAAACTCTTTCATACCTTAGTCATTGGCTTAGAACTAGTGAGTGCAATAAGGACTCGTTGATCAATACAATGATGAAGATGTAAAGGTATCTCTGATGTCAATAGCTGAAAATGATAATACATGAGACTCAAATGCAGTTATGAAGAATACACATTTTCTTTTGTCTCCATATCAAATAAAATATTTTGGTACCTCTGTGAATGTAGTATGACATCCTTCATTTTATAGTGTTGATCCCAAAGCTACAACACTTAGTATTTATTACACATGTATGTAAATCTGTTAAGCATCAAATTCAACACCTTTGTCTGCAAAATAATGTACTATATTTTAGAGTAATAAATTCATTTCCTTAGTAATTAAATTATATTGATATAATTACTAAGTTACTTATTATATTGATATAGTTTACTTATAATTCCTTTTGATTTACAACTAATTGAAATGATTTCCCCAATTTTCCATCTAGTCACTAGAAAATTGGATTTGTTGTCTCTTTCTCTTAAAGAACCGGATCTACTAGTTCCTTTGGTCTAGAAGCCTTCCATTGAGATTGGGGTTTTGAAAGGTTCAAGGGTTGAGGAACTTTTTATAGAATATCTTGAAGAAGGAGAGGTCATGTATAATGGTTTTGAGGAAGGCTAGAGTTCCATCCAGATGGTGTTGCAAAATGGCCAAGTGGAGGAGGAGGTAGAAGAATAAATAGAATAAATTCATGAGAAGGAGGGTCATGGGGACAATGGATTCAAACCCACAACCAAGCTTTTATACCGTTATACAAATTAAAAATTATAAGACTATGCCTTTCATGATAGTCGCATTTTCATATTGGCAAATGAAGAATGACTTTTGGAACAAACATAATAAATACTTCCAAATAAAAATGAAGCCAATGTATTGTATTATAAGCTCGAATGGTAAAGACCAAGCCCAAACATTTATTAAGGTGTAGCATTTATAATTGTCAGGTTCATGTGAAGAAGTCATCGTTCATATTCTCATTGTTGTGTAATTTGATGATAAGAAGAATACAATGATATAGAGGTTGATAGTGACTTAAAACTTTACAAAATGCAATCAATAAGAATTTTACATTGAGGGGGGAGTAATAATCAATGTTTCATTCTCATTGTTTGACAAACTCTTATATAAAGAGGGAGTAGATAGATGATATGGTTTAGTCTTCTTCCGAGAATCTTAGTCATATTGGTTCAGAAGGATTCTTGATACAACTACTATACTTAGCGTGACCAATTGATGCTAAAAACCTTAGTATTGATGCTACAAACCTTATTATTGACATAATTTAACCTCTGCAATTCTAGGCATAAGATGATTATCATACAATGGAACTTGAACAAAGAACACTAATAAATATTGAGGATGTGAATTGATAATACCATTTCGCAGATGATTTTGGCATCTCACCCTTTATCACTTGTGCGTCAACTTTATTAGCCCTCTTCTTTGGTGACCTACAAATGAAGAATTAGCACAATAACAAATCTAAGATAAGATTAAAAAAATGGGTCCTATTAAAGAATCTAATATAAATTCAAATAATGTATCTATATTCTAAACAAATCAAAACTAAATCTCATCACTTACACATCATAACAATACGGTCCACCTTAGTCATGTGATAGTCTTGGGGAAGAGGTTGTAACATTGTATTTGGATCCAATTGATCACTTTTTCTCTCTCTCCCAATTCAATCTAATGAGCCAACTAGATCTGCTCGACATTTTAATGTCTCAAGTATTGCCTCATGGTCTGACTCGCGAACTTTCCAAAGAATCTTATTATGTGATTTTCCACCATATTTTATCAAGCAGACATTTGATGCGACAACAAGGTTTGAATAATGAAGAATCTTCCTATCTGTTTGCCAATCTTCAAATAAACACAAGTTAGGATTCTTCATAGGATATCGTCTAAGCATGTGCCTGTTACAACCACTGCACCGACATGGTACTCTTAACCTTCACCATCTATAACTGAGTGATCTAATTTTTGTTTGGCTTCAACACAACAACACAAATAATAATCTATCCCTTCTTCATTGTCTTTAGGTGCAATAACAGAAAAAACATGGCCTGTAGTGACAAATGTACAAAATGCGGTCATTAATTCATAAAATACTTGGGTAAAAGTTATAAAGTTACATATTGAAATTACAAAGATATATATATATATATATATATATATATATATATATATATATATATATATATATATATATATATTACCAGGTTGCACTAAATCTGACAAGCGGTCAAAGTCAATAGATGAATCCATCTCTACCATTTCCAGTGCTTGTGGGGGACGATAGGTGTCAATTGGGTCCAAAACCCGTATATCCCATTTGTCCACCCATTCAGTTGACTCACAGTCATCCCAATTTTCCTCTGCACATGATAGACAATGGCATGCCATTTTTCATGTGTGGATACTCCATGAATCTGCATCAGAGCTTCTAAAAGAGTGTAACTCACTAGATCCTGTTAGTGTGCAACAATCTTGATATGGTGCAATGTTAGTATTATTTATCAACCAAAAAAATCTATGAACTGTAGACTCACCTTCCTTACCTGGACCCATTGTAGCGTTACACCATTGGATGATGGATTTTGCATCTATCAATATTGCTCCATCTTTGTACTTTAGTTCTTCACGAGCCAAGGCTCTTTTAATGCATGCGCTTGCACCATCATGCTCTCCCTTACCATGACCAGCCTCTGTGAAATTCTACATATATTGAATTCTACACAACCTGTGCATCCTGCTCAACCAATAGAACATCCATGCATTCTTGAATTTAGATGCACAATTGTCTGACCAAATAATGTGTTGACGATATGATATGCCCCTGTTAGCCAAATCTCCATAAAATATTTGAAAACAACCATGTACAAACTCCATAGAATGTGATCGATCATCGTTGATGTAAAAATGGTACTCCCTCAAAATCTTCCTGTCATCCTCTGTACTTGTAGGTGAATGCATAAATGTTATGTGAACAAATATAGAAACCTGTTGAGATGTATAATACTTTGCTTGCACCTCATTTTGTGGTTGTAGTGTGTAGTTCTCTGCAAAATCTACAACCAAAACAATGGTATCCAATGGAAACATATCCTTGCACAACTTGAATTGCAAATCCAACCATCGAGCTCTATGGGTATGCCTTGCATACTCGTACATAATCTTTTCACGAAAAATCTTCATGAACTCATGCACTGGAATCTTTTCAATAACTAGATCACATCTTTTACCATGTTTCTCATCTTTTAGAGCATATGTCACTGTCTTGAATATTTCGTAATCTACTATTTCATTTCCAATTGTATGTGTACTATCCATATGTTGACAAGTTGATAAAAGTTGCAAAGAACCACAAAATAAGCATGTACCATCCAAGAATGATGTCTTGTAAAATTTTTGGCCATCCCCTATTTCACATAAAATGTTGGATATGAATTCCCTTGAAGATCTTGGTGGCTCTTTTATGTCACAATCTTGCAAAACAAACTGAGAATGCAAAACTACGCATATGTTCCTAAAAACATCAAAATGGTTAGAAAATTCAATATGTATCCTAAAACAATAAGTTGTGTGTGTGTGATTTATTTTCACATAAAAAGGTTTACCCATATCAAATTTTTTTTTGACTTATTCAAATTTGAGGTTACATACCAATAAATTTTGCAAAAAATTGTGTCTGAATTGAGTCCAAAAAATGTTTCGCTTGTGGCTCGCGATTTCGGCTACCAATCCTCCTTCTTACATCATCTCTTTGATTAGGAGAAACACGTGTGTTATTTTTCCAAAAATCTTCAATCAATGATTTCAAGGTTTCACTAATTTCTTTATCCTTTCGCGGTAGTCTACCGCTGAATGTCCATAACTCATTTTTTGTTGGATCTTCTAATCTCTCACGCCTTAGCATGGCTCTCCTTAAGATACCTCTACCAATTTTTAATGTTTTGCTTTTCTTTCTCATGAGTCGAGCTTTCTTCATTTGGCTACTTACTATTGTCGATGTGAGTACTCATCTTTTGATATTACTATCTTTGGTGCATGATTTAGAACCCACTTTGTCATAAGCACTCATTAGATTCTTTACAATATTTCTTTCATTTGAATCATCCATCGTTCTTAGCCCAAGAATCTTCATGATAGGTCTAAATTTAAAATTCCTCATCATTTCAACAAATAATTGGCATTGACCTGTAATATTTAATTCTTCAAAAAATAATCTCCACATATGATTAACTTTTCTTTGACAAGTACGCTTGCTAATCTTGTCAGGCATTGATTTCAAAATGTTAGTATCAATATCAATCAAATATTTTGGTTTTCTAAAATGAATTGTAGAAGGTGTTCTAATCTCTTCAATTCTCTCAACATTTTGAACATCAATATAAGGTTGAGTGTATTGCGTACCTTGAACTGAAGATGATGTGCCTTGAATATAAGATGTAAAAGATGGAATATCACCTACTTGATGTGTTGATGTTGTTCTTTCAACATGACATGATGGAGTGTGTATATCGTCGGATCTATAAATTAGTGTCTCTTGAAAATGAGAGGATGATATGACTTCAACATTGGAAGATGGTGTAGTGGATGATATGACTCCAACATTCGAAGATGGTGTAGCGAACGATATGACTCCAACATTGGAGGATGGTGTAGCTTCACAATTCAATTGTCTTCTTGAGAGTAACAATCTCATTCGTTCTCTTTGTCTTTCTAATTCTTCCTCCTTGTTTCTTTGTACTGGTGGTTCTTGATCCTCTTTGAAAGTTAATTCTTTATCATTGCTTTGCAATTTTCTTTGTTCTCGTAGTAATTTCATTTTATCTCTTTTAATTCTCAAATCTCTCTCCCTATCTGCATTTGTTTGAATCTTTGGTTTCTTCCTTGGCATGATGATGATTTCTACATGTCAAATTATTCAAACATCTAAATTACTTAAAATGTGTAAATTACAAATTATTCAATTACATATAGAAATTATAATTATTTGAATGAATACACAATATATATCAAACGACATGTCAAATTTCTAACCATTTCGTAATAACATTTCATTCAAATATACAATTTTTAATCAATTCACTATATATTACATACCATACCAAATTATAATCAAATTTGTATCTATATATCGACAAACAATATTTAAAATGGATTGCACTAACCTTTTCTATTAAAAGAATATTAAAAAATTCTTCAAATCATGTATCCAATGATTGAATTTGGTGTTTGCTAGCTTCCAAAAGTGTTGAAATAGTGTTTGCTAGATGTTGAAACCCGTGTTTTCTGTCGAAATAATAGAGAGCATAACAGACCAAAAGTTAAAAATGGATGAAATGGGCCCCAAGGTTGGTTTTTGACCATTTTTTGGTGATTTGAGATAGTGCGTACGCACTACAAAGCATGTACACACTACAAGGCACGTACGCACTACAAAGTGCGTAGGCACTATCTCAAAACACATCACTCCCCATCCTCCCTACTCTCTCTCCCATCCCCTCCCCCTCTCTCTTTCTGATCTCTCCCATCCTTTACTCTCTCTCACCCTCCCTCTCCCACCAACTACTCTCTCTACCTCTCTCACCCCCTCTCCTCTCCTATCCCCGACTCTTTAGATCTCTCACACACTCTTATCCCCCCTATCTCTCTCCCTCTCCCTCTCCTACCACCTAATTTCTCTCCTCCATCCCCTACTCTCTCTCTTCTCTCCCATCCCTTACTTTGTCTCTCTTACACATGTTCCCATTCCCCCTCTCTCTCCCTCTCCTGCCACCTACTTTCTCTCCCCCATCGTCGTACTCTCTCTACCACCCCCTACTCTCTCTCACCCTCACACTACTACTACCTACTATCTCTCTCTTTCAAGTTCTCTCTCTCTCCCTCTCTACTCTCTCCCCCCCATCTTGTATAAGCTCTCTCTGCCTCTCCCACTCTATCTCCCATCGCCTACTTTCTCTCCCCCATCCCCTGCTCTCTCTCTCTTCTCTCCCATCCCCTACTCTCTCACACTCTCACACTCTCCCCCATCCCCTACTCTCTCTCTTCTCTCCCATCCCCTACTCTCTCACACTCTCACTCTCTCCCATCCCCTACTCTATCTATCTTACACATACACCCCCATCCCCCCTCTCTCTTTCCCTCTCCCACCGCCTACTTTTTGTCCCCCATTGTCGTACTCTCTCTCTCTCATCCACCCCCTACTCTCACACTCTCACACTCTCTCCCATCCCCTGCTCTATCTCTCTTACACACACACACACTCCCATCCCCCTTCTCTCTTTTCCTCTCCCATCGCCTACTTTCTCTCCCCCATCATCGTACTCTCTCTCTGCTACCCCCTACTTTCACACTTTCACACTCTCTCCCATCCCCTACTCTCTCACTTTCATAGATACACACACTCTTATCCCCCCACTCTTCTTCTTCTCTCCCATCCCCTACTCTCTACATCTGTCACACACACTCCCATCCCCCCTATTTCTCTCCCTCTCCTACTGCCTACTATCTATCTCTCTCAAGTTCTCTTTCTTCCTCTCTACTCTCTCTCTCTCTCTCTCTCTCTCTCTCTCTCTCTCTCCCATCCCTTACTCTCACTCTCTCTCCCATCCCCTACTACTTTCTCTCAAACTCTCACACTCTCTCCCATCCTTTACTCTATCTCTCTTATAAATAAATACACATTCCCATTCCCCCCCCTCTCTCTCTCGTAGTCCTTGTCCCACTGCCTACTCTATCTCTCTTAAATGCTTCCATTCCACCTCTCTCTCCCTCCCACTCCCTCTCCCACCACCTACTATCTCTCTCTCTCTCTCTCTCTCTCACTCTCTCCCCCTCTCTCTCCCATCCCTCTACCATTGCCTACTCTCTCTACCTCTCTCTCCCCTCTCTCATTCTTGACTCTCTCTCTTTGACACACACACACCCATCCCCCCTCTCTCCTCTTCCATCCTCTACTTTTTATCTCACTTGCTCTCCCTCTCCCACTCTGTCTCCCACTGCCTACTCTCTCTCTCACTCTCACTCTTACTCTCTCCCTCTCCACTCTCTCTCTCTCTCTCTGCTACCCTCTAGTCTCTCTTAAATTTTCACACTCTCTCCTATCCCCTCCTCTCTCTCTCTCTCTCTCACACACACACACACACACACACACACACACACACACACACACACACACACACACACACACATTTCTATTCCCCCCTGTCTCCCCCTCTCCCACTCCCTCTCCCATCGCCTACTCTCTCTTCCATCCCCTACTCTCTCTTGAGCTACTTTGTCTTCCCCCTCTCCCATTCCATACTCTCTCTCTTTCACACACATGCACTCCCATCCTCCTCTCTCTCAAGTTCTTCCTCTCCCACTCTGTCTCCCATCACCTACTCTCTCTCTCCTCCATCCCCTACTCTTAATTTCTCTCTCCCAACCTGTACTCTCTCTCACACTTCCTCTCTCTCCCATCCCCTACTTTAAATCTCTCTCCCCCATCCCGCACTCTCTCTTTTCCACCTGTACTCTCTCTCACACTTCCTCTCTTTGCCACCCCTACTCTCTCTCTCTCATCCTATACTCTCTTTGCCAGCCCTACTCTTTCTCACTCTCTCTCCGATCCTGTACTCTCTACCCTCTCCTATCCCCTACTTTCCCTCTATCTCTTTCATGCACACACATAGCCATTCCCCTATCCCCCCCACCTAGTTCTCTTTTGCAACTTACATCTTAATAGTGCATGCGCCCTATAGCGCGCACGCACTATTTAGAGTTGAGGTTTAAATAGCGCATGCACGCTATAGTGCATACATGCTATAGGGTGCACACGCTATTTAAACCTTAATCAAACCCAAGCCTAAGGCTTGGTTTTGCCTTGGAGATCTAACCCAAAGGTTTGGATTTGGTGAACAGGCCTGAGACATGTTTTCCAGCAAACATACAAAAAATGATTGTTTTTTCTTCTATGCTCCTATTCAAGATTTCTTGTGGTTGGGTATCGATAAGATCAGGTTACATAGCATTATAGGTCTCTGTGTTAGCTATCTAACCATATAATTTATTTTTAATTTGAACTATTTCAAGCCTTTCATCTATAATTTCTTTTGAATGTATGTTCATTTTTTGTCAAAAACCACCACGTACTAATTGGGCTATAGATTTTAGCTCGTTCATCAAATTTTTCTAACAACTTAGTTTTTTAGAAACTAGACTCCATTCTACACACTTTGAATTTTTTTTTTTTTTGATTTTAGATTAGTTTTCAATTATTTCTAGGAGGAGCACACATATATTTCACGTTTTTGGGATGTGTCTAGTTAAAAAATTCATTAAAAAAAAAATAGACATTATAAAATTACTTGAAAAATGTGGGATAAACTACATAGTGTTAAGTAGCTTTTGACCAGAGCGATTAAAAAGTTTCAAAAAAAAAGTTAAAATTTTAGGGGGCCACACTTTGTACTGTGCTATATTTTTTTGGAATAAATAGTACCACTTTTTGTGGCCCCCTTTTTTGAGGACCTAAAACTAAACCATTTTGAAAAAAAATTAGTAGTTTAGAAACTAGATTCAAAGGACTATGACTTTTTTTTTGTCATATTTGAAAATTTTGAGCGTAACTATCTTCAAATTCTTGTTGAAGTTCAAAATTTGCAGATTTTAGGAAATAGATGTCCACTTATACCCCTCTTTTGGCACCACAACTTTGTGCACTTACCCCGTTCTCAAATGATGACTTACCAAAGAGATTATAATAACCCTTCGAGCAACTCTCTTACCTTTCTCCCTGCTATTTTTTCCAATGCTATTGAGAGCACTAAAAAGATTCTTCACAATAATGACATTTCTTTCCAATTTTTTATCAACATGAATCTTCAATTTGGAAAGTGAAGGTCTCATATTTTGCATCTTTAAAAAGAGCATAAAAATTTGACATTGCTCCACCACTGTCTTGTTGTTGAAAAACATCTTATATAGTCTTGAACCCCATAACCAAATGGTTCTTTGTGACTTTTTTTCTTCTAAATTGGTAATAATTGTTTCATCAATTCCAATTATCTATTTTGGTGTTCTAGGACCTTCATGTTGATTATAATTTAGAGATATGTAACGTTCTTGTGCATTTTCATTTTTGACATAGTCAATCATGCAATTCACATTATGAACTAGTAAATTTTCATTTTCCAAATTTTCATAACGCTAAATTTTCAATCCCAACATTATCATTATCAATTGATACATTTTCATTCCCCAACTATACATATTCATTATTTGACTCTATAATTTCACCTTTGATCAATACATCGTCAACTTGATTCACATTTAACATACTTTGTATCTTCCTTCGGTGATTTACCTTGTCCCTTTCCCTATATGTTGCAATATTTTCATTCGGTACCTTCCTTTTGCGTTTAGCCTTTCAATGACTATTGCTCTCCATTCAGACAACAATATCAGACACCTAATCATATATTATAGTAACATTTTTGATCGTATGGGCCCCAAGAAATCATTTTTCCTCAAACTTGTGAAAATGGACCCCAAAAAATGTGATTGTCGGGTCTACAGTGACAAAATATTTTGGAAAAAGTATGCTAGTATTTTGGGTACTCGATCCAATATTGGGTAGATTAGATATCCAATACGATATTGGGTCCCTGATATGGATGCCCAAATTCTGGAGGTAAGTCAAAATTTGGCAAGTGTGGACAATGTGAAGAAAATTCTATATTATTATATATTAGCATTTTATTAAATATAATACAGTAATATATATGACTATTATTATTATTAAATATAATATAGAAATATATGAAATTATTGTTATGATTATTATTATTAAATATAATATAGTAATATATATGATTTTTATTATTATTATGTAGTCATATATTTTAATTATTATTATATTTAATAGTCATATATTATGATTATTATTCTATTTCATATATAGTCATATATTATAATTATGTCCCTAAGGGTCGTATGGACCTATTTGATTTATTCAAATGGGTCGAAAGGGGTCATAGGACAACCTATGACCCCTTTTGACACATTTCATGACACCATATGTCCCTAGGGGTCCTAAGACCCCTAGGGACCTATTTTGTTTGATCGAATGGGTTGAAAGGGGTCATAGGACAATCTATGACCCCTTTCAACACATTTCATGACAACATATGTCCCTAGGGGTCCTACCCCTAGGGACCTATTTGGTTTGATCGAATGGGTTGAAAGGGGTCATAAGACAACCTATGACCCCTTTCAATGCATTTCATGACAACATATTTCCCTAGACTTATTCCGTTTGATTGAATAGGTCGAAAAGGGTCATCAAACAACCTATGACCCCTTTCGATGCATTTAATGACAACATATATCCCTTAGGGTCCTAGGATCCCTAGGGATCTATTTTGTTTGATAGAATGGGTCGAAAAGGGTCATAGGACAACCTATGACCTCTTTTGATACATTTCATGACAACATATGTCCCTAGAGGTCTTAGGACCCCTATGGACCAATTTTGTTTGATCAAATGAGTCAAAAGGGTTCATAGGACAACCTATGACACCTTTCGACACATTTCATGACAACATATGTCCTTAGAACCCCTAGGGATCTATTTGGTTTGTAGGGCAACCTATGACCCCTAGGGACCTAATTGGTTTGATTGAATTGGTTGAAAGGGGTAATAGGACAAACTATGACCCCTCCCAACGCATTTGATGAAAACATATGTCCCTAGGGGTCCTAGGGACCTTTTTCATTTGATCGAATGGGTTAAAAGGGGTCATAAGACAACCTATGACCCCTTTTGACATATTTCATGACAACATATGTCCCTAGGGGTCCTAGGGACCTATTTCATTTGATCGAATGGGTTGAAAGGGGTCATAGGACAACCTATGACCCCTTTCAATGCATTTTATGATAATATTATATTTAATAATAATATAATACTATATATTTTAATATAATAATAATATATTACTATATTATATAATAATAATAATCATACATATTACTATATTATATTTAATAATAATCATATATATTACTATATAATAATAATAATAGCAATCATATATATTACTATCTAATAATAATGATAATAATAATCATATATATTACTATATAATAATAATAATATATTACTATATATATTTAATAATACTAATAATAATTATGATATATATTACTATATTATATTTAATAATAATAATAATCATACATATTACTATATTATATTTAGTAATAATAATAGTCATATATATTACTATATTATATTTAATAATAATCATAATAATCATGTATATTACTATATGTCCTCAGAGGTCTTAAGACCCCTATGGACCTATTTTGTTTGATTGAATGAGTCGATTCAATGCATTTCATGACAACATATGTCCCTAGAGGTCTTAGGACCCTTATGGACCTATTTCGTTTGATCAAATGGGTTGAAAGGGGTCATCGGACAACCTATGACCCTTTTCGATGCATTTCATGACAACATATGTCCCTTGGGTCCTAGAACCCCTAAGGACCTATTTGGTTTGATTGAATGGGTCGAAAGGGGTCATAGGACAACCTATGATCCCTTGCGATGCATTTCATGACAACATATGTCCCTAGGGGTCCTAGGGACCTATTTTGTTTGATCGAATGGGTTAAAAGGGGTCATAGGACAACCTATGACCCCTTTTGATACATTTCATGACAACATATGTCCCTAGGGGTCTTAGGGACCTATTTCATTTGATCGAATGGGTTGAAAGGGGTCGTAGGACAACCTATGACCCCTTTCGATGCATTTCATGACAACATATGTCCCTAGGTGTCCTAGGGACCTATTTCGTTTGATCTAATGGGTCAAAAGGGGTCATAAGACAACCTATGATCCCTTTCGATGCATTTGATGGCAATATTATATTTAATAATGATATAATACTATATATTTTAATATAATAATAATATATTACTAGATTATATAGTAATAATCATATATATTACTATATAATAATAATAATCATATAATATTAGTATATATATATATTTAATAATACTAATAATAATTGTCATATATATTACTATATTATATTTAATAATAATAATCATATATATTACTATATATAATAATAATATAATATTATTATATATAATAATAATATAATATTATTATATATAATAATAATAATCATATATAATGATAATAGTCAATAATAATAATGATGTCCACACTTCCCAAATTTTGGTTTCCCTCCAATATTTGGGCTATGTCCACATTTCTTAAATTTTGGTTTCCCTCCAAAATTTGGGCTATGAATCTTTGGGAAAAAATTTGGCCACCACTTTTTGGGTACACAATTTCACATCAGGTACCCAATTAGGCTTGGTATTTACCAAACCTGTTTGGTCAACTCAAAAAGCCTATTTGAGATAGGTTTCAGTGGCATTCAGACTTTGAGTAGCCATCTAACAATATTTTTTTCATCAAAATTCAATGAAACAAAAAGGTTTTTTTTGTAACTGTCAAGATTCCATCGGTATAATTGCTGTCAATTCCAACTTCAATAAATATTTATAGTTAATTTTTAATGAAAATATTTGTAAACTACTGATTGAAAAATAGCTATAACTTTCAAACAGTATAACATTCTTGAAATCTAAAAGTTGTGTCACATTCTATGCTTCGCCTAGTATAAGAAAAAACTAGTAATTAATTTTATAAAGTTTTCAATTAGTTAAGGTGGTTAGACACAATTTTTTTTTAATTCTAAAAAATTTATAGTAGAAAATTCATATTTAATTATTTATTTGGAATAAAAATACCCAAAAATATGCATCACATCCAAGCACGAGTCTACTTTTTTTTAATCTATAATTATATTTAAAAATATTATCATTTGATTTTGATTAAGGTGGTTACACATATGCTTACTTTTTATTTTCGCCCTAAAATTTTTCTAGTACTGCATTAAAATCCAAAATTTTGATAAATCAAATATTTTTTTCTCTAGATAAGGCCTAGTAGTTTAGAAATTACAATCAATTTCCTACATATTCTTTTCTTACAACTTTTTGATATAAAGCCTTTAACTACTTTAAAATTATGTGTCAAGTTAACATAACCCTGATTGCTAGTTTTTTTACTGCCACTTAATGCCATAGTTTGGTTGACCATGATCCTACACATACCCAATAGTCGGCCCAGCTCAAGCCTGGTGCTATCCAAGCCTTCAATCCCCTTGTTCCCTCTACTACTTGTTCTAAACCCTTGTGTTTAGGGGATAGTAGGTGTTCATACACCTGACTCTTTCCCTTTATGGGTTCGAGTGCCACAAGTAATGCCAATGATTTCATCATAGAACCTCCATCGGTCTCACAACCTAGAAAGCTACAATGAGGTTCATGAAAATGGGGAGAAGATACAACATGTCATCTCTCTTAGGGACCCTTCATTTTGATGCTCCCACATTTTTGTACAATAGCTTATCCTCTCTTGTGGACGAGGAAGACATGCACGCTGGGTTACTATGAACTATCTTACATGGAATGTGCAGGGGTCGAAAGACCTCCCTAGAAAATATTATGTTCATGATACTAGGGTTAGGCATGGTCATCTTGATATTCATTGTCTTCAAGAAGTTAAAGTTTCACCTTAGCTTGTCGAGTTATTTGGCTAAACAATGTCTTATTTGCTTCCCAACATGAGGCTGGACAAGGTGGCATTGTTACTCTTCTCTCCTCATTTACTTTCTTTTTTTATTTCACATGGCTCTGACCCTATGTAGAGGATTTTTTGGATTTTGTTTTTTTTTAGAATCATTCTTTCAGTGTTGTTAAGATTTATGCCCCCAATGATGTTGAGCGTTCACACTGTGGTGTTTTTTGGAAGATCACTTGCCACGTGCAACCATGGTTTTTTGTGGGGATCTCAATATGATTGAGTTGGATTCTAATAAGGAAGGGCTTCTTCCTTTTTGATGGGCAGTTGACGAGAGAGGGGCCTAGTTCTACATATGAAATAAGCTAGGCCTTTTTTATCCCAATGCTAACCGTTGTCGGTCTGATGGGTTTTGACATACTTGGTCCAACTTTTGAGCTAGGTTAGACAAAGTATTAAAGAGACTTGACGGGGATATGCTTTCAACTTAGTCCTTTTTTCCCTTTACACATGAGAATACTCTATTTGTCACCCCTCTGCCAGATGTGACCTTATCAGATCATCACCCCATCCTCTTTTCTATCACCTGACACACAGCTCAACCTTGTCCTTATAAAACCTAGTTTTATCTCAATACCTCATTATTGTCCCATCAATCAAATGTTTCCTGCATTCTTTGAGTCTAAAATCTTGAGCCTTGACCCCACACACAAGTTAGGTGGATTCAATGGTGGAATGATGTCATTCTCTATACAATGCGATTTCTTTGCATTTACGGTAGAGAGTTGGTCATTTACCATAGAAAATCTTATGAAGCCACTACTAAAGATTTTTGTACGACCTCAGAAGCCCTCACCATGAATCTATTTGATAAGGATCTTCAGGTTTGACTTGGAAATCTTTGACACCAGAAACAAGTTGTAGACAACTATGTTACTAGGGAAGCTCAAATCAAAGCTCGTCTCCATTAGTTGTAGGTTGGTGATCAGACTTCCAAAGAATTTTTCAATGTTGTACAGGCTCACCATTCTATGGTTGGCATCAGATGCATAAGGGAAGACCAACACATGCTTTATGACCTGCCTAGCATCCTTTAGGATTTTGTGTGTCATTATGAGAAGGTCCTCACCACTTAGGGGGCCTCTACAGAACATGACAAGGCATTACAAGCTTGCCTTGTTGTTACTCCCAATATGCTTGCTCTTGAGAAATATGCCTTTTGTAAGAAAAAGCTCACACTTGTTGATCTCTACGAAGCTGTCATCTCCATTGCTAATGGTACGGTCCCTGGTTGTGATGGTGATGAAGGGTGCTCCCCTTAATACTATAAACCCATAACAGAAATAAAGAAACAACAAAAAATGCAAGAATAAAATATGAACTCCTTATTATTTCCATAAATGCGAAATTACAAAACTCACAAGTAAAATATGCTAACCCATATGGACACCTTCATTACAGTAATCTGCAAGACTAAGCTGTGAACTACCACCCAGAGCTATCCTAGGAAATATTTGGGTCTTTCTTAAATAGGCAATTTTATGCCACCCAAGAGGGTTCTAGACATTGAAACTTAATAACTAGGGCTAATAGACCTTAACAATACATATAGAGTTGGCCAAATACATCTTTGACAATTATTTTAGATATTTCCAGTAGCCCAACTTTGAAAGGCCATAACTCACAAACTGTTGCTCCAATTGGCCCTATTATAACCACTTTTGAGAAATGCCATCTCCTGATCTATAAAATCAGAACCGTGCAAGTGCCTTTCCCTCAAGTTTTCAAACCTTATCCAAACACTCTAATGCCTCCAACAATGAGCTTGAAGATTTTTCTGCAATTTTTTCCACCAAAAATCTGCAATAACTTTTTTGACACTTAAGCTGGAGCAATGAGATTTTTATGGTAGGTTTATAAGTCTATAATGAACCTTCATATAGAAAATGAGATCATTCAATGGTCGTATGACAAACTTACTAAAAATAGAAAGTTCCCATATATAGTAACGACCTTGTCTACTAGTCCTTATTAAAATAGAAAAGATTGAAAATAAAATGTTTTTGGGTGATGTAAGATTGCTCTTACACCTAGGATGCTCTTGCATCAGAAACCCGAGATAATTTGAGAAGTGACTCCATCACGTCTCACATGTTCAGAGGAAAACCAAGATGAAGAACCTCCTCCTTTGCTAGCCATGATGAATCATCTACTGGCCTCCCTTTCCATTTGACTAGGTATTTCTCATAAGCTTTGTTCCTTGTACTTTTTCCAACATGATTGTCCAGTATCTCCTCAATCTCTTTTGTAGGCGAACTAGCTACTAGAATACTCCACTGCACTTCTCCAACTTCAGCTTCATCACCTCCTTCATAATACTCTGTCAAATCTAAAATATTAAATAATGGTAAAATATTCAATTTAGTAGGCAACTCAACTTCATAAGCATTTCCAGAATCATGCCTTTTCACTATCTTGCATGGTCCAAACTTCTTCATCTTCAACTTATTATATGTACCCACTAGAAAACACTCATTTCTCAAATAAACCATGATTTCATCTCCAATTCGAAATTCCTTATACCTCCTTTTCATATCTGCCTTAGATTTATACTATGTATTCAGCTTTATGATGTGCTTCCTCAGCTCCTCATGGATGTTCTTCAAATGTTCAACAAAATCTTCTGCTTCAAAACTACTTATCCTCCTTTATCCAACTACATCAATTCAATAGTATTTCTGGGACTACTCCCATATACATTCTGGAATGGTGATTTACTAGTACTCCTGTTGACATAATTACTATATGTAAATTCTGCCTGTGGTAAAATCATATCCCATCATTTTAGCTTGTCTCCAGCCAAACATCTCATCAAGTTTCCCAAATTGCAATTCACAACTTCTGTCTGTCCATCAGTCTGTGGATGATGTGATGAACTAAACTTCAAATTTGTCTTCAACTTCTTCCAAAATGTATGCCAGAAATACCCAACAAAGTTGGTATCTTGATATAAAACTATACTCTTTGGTAGACCATGTAGTCTCACCACTTCTCTGAAAAACAACTATGCTACATGAACAACTCACTAGTTTTCTTGCAAGGAATAAAATGTGCCATCTTTGAAAACCTATCAACCACCATGCTCATGTGACATCCTTAGTAATCCAAGAACAAAATCCATGCTGACATCCTCCCACAACTTCTCTAGTATAGGTAATGGCTATTACAACCCTATATTTTGCTTCACTCCTTTCACCATTTGACATATTCTACAACTCTATACAAACTTCTTCACATCTTGCTGCAATTGTGGCCAGTAATAATTCTTAGTAACCAAAGCTATGGTTTTAACTCTGCCAAAATGTCCAACCAATCCTCAACTATGCTTCTCGTTGATGAGATTCTCTCTCATTGAACTTATAGAAATACACATCTGGCTTTCTCTGAATAACATACTATCTTGGATCATGAAATCCAACCACTTTATCTTGTCAAGTGTAACAAGTTCTGTATAAGCTTTCCATGCTTCACCAAAATTAGGATCATCTGGATACAAGTAGTGAATTTCTTGAACCCAACCACCTCTATCTGCATTTCTATCAGCAAAAGTTGTCTTCTACTAAGAGCATTTGCAACTCTATTGGACTTCCCACTCTTGTGTTTCAAAACAAATGTATACTTCTACAAAAATCCAACCCACTTCAAATGCCTCTAGTTTAATTTTCCTTGACTATTCAAATATTATAAAGCTTTATGATTAGTATATAAAACAAACTCCTTAGGAAGAAGATAATGTCTCCACTTCTTCAATGCTTGAACTATAACATAAAATTTCTGATCATAAACAAAATATTTTATTTTTGCATTATTCAAATTCTCTCTAAAAAAAGCAACATGTCTACCTTCTTGGCTCAAAACAACTCCTATTGTAGTACCACTAGCATCACAATCTACTTGTAACACCTTGTTAAAGTCAGGAAGTACTAAAATAGGCTGCTTAATAACTTTTTGTTTCAACAGATTAAAACTCATGTCTGCTCTTATAGTCCACTTAAATTCTTTCCTATCTCCTCTCATTGTTTCAGTCATGGGTCCACAATTATTGATAAGACCTCTTATTTACTTTCTATAAAAAACTAGTTATTCCATAAAAAAACTTACCTCTGTCTCACTTATTAGAGTTGGCCATTCAAGGATAGCCTTCTCTTTCTCTGGATCTATTTTCAAACCTTCTGTCGAGACTACAAATCCCAAGCACACCAACTTCTTCTTTACAAAACTGTAATTCTTCTAGTTTATCAACAATTTTTCTTCCCTCAACTTATCAAACAGCTTGCAAATATGGATCAAATGCTCCTTCAATGTCTTGTTAAAGATCAAAATATCATCTAGTTAAACAATGACAAACTTACCTAGAAACTCCTTCAATACCTTATTCATAAGCCACATGAAAGTGCTTGGTGCATTGGTTAGCCCAAAAGACATGACTAACCACTCATACAGTCCTTCTTTGATCGTGAAAGAAGTCTTCCACTTATCAACTTCTTTGATACGAATATGATGGTACCCACTCTTCAGATCTATCTTTGTGAAATACTCAGCCCCACTCAAACAATCCATAATATCATCCATCCTTGGAAATGGAAATCTATACTTGATTATGATCTTATTGATAGCACAATAATCTATGCACATCCTCCATTCTCTACTCTTCTTTGGTGCTAATATGGCTAGTACAACACATGGACTTAAACTCTCTCGAATCAACCCTTTTTGCAACAACTCATGAACTTTTCTATTCAATTCTTTTCTTCCTACTTGTGTCATTCTATGTGTTTCCTTGTTTGGAAAATTGGCTCCTATAACCAAATCCATTTGGTGACTGATCTTCCTCATTGGGAGTAATCCATCAGGTCCATTATCTAATACAATATCTGATACAATATTAGAAAACTCTCCCAATATATCTGCAACTTCTGTTGATACCTCCTCAACTTCTTCTTTACCATCTTTTGGAATTATAGAAAAATACATATGCTCATGCTTCATACCTTTGAAAAACTCTTTGCCATCAACAAAACATATTCTGGCAACACTACATACATTTTCTTCTTTCTCCTTCAATGAATTCAACTTATGTTTCACTCCATACTTGGTTAATTTATAGGTATTTGCTTGCCCATCATGTATAGCATGCCTGTCAAACTACTATAGCCTACCCAACAACATATGACATATGTCCATAGGTATGATATCACAAAGTACCTCATCTTGGTAGCTTCCAATCTTGAACTTCACTGAGCACTACTCATTGACCATGACCTTGTGGTCATCTTGCACTTAAGTAATACGGTATGGATGCGAGTGTTTCTGTCTCTTTAGCTTCAACTTTGTGACCATCGTTTCTGACACCAGATTGTCAGTACTTCCACCATCAATGATCACATCACAACACTTATCTTCACATCTACAACTTGTACAAAAAAAACTCCTTTGATCAGGTTCATTCTCACCACTCAGCATGACTCTAATGTTAACTAGGACTTCTCCTCTTTCAACATCTTTAGAATGTGATGATCTGACATTTTCATCAACATATGCAACTCTAGTCTGGCCTTTTGTTCTTTGATCTATCATTCCTTGGTGTTGGGAGCATTAAAATGCTCTATGCCCTTCTTCTTCGTAGTGAAAACATTTCCCATAGAAGCCTCCTCTTCCAGATCCTTGTCCTCTACATCTTCCTCTCTGATCTCTATTATTTTGATTATGGAAACAATTATAATTTTTTCCCCTATGGTTCTAATTGCTACTTCCAACCTCATCCTTTTTCTTCTAGTCATCATTATGGCCTTCATAAGATCATCTGCTAGATCTTCCATTGCGACCTTTTTCCCTATTCTTGTTGTCAAACTTCTTGTTTAGTTTCTCTTCAACTCTTAGGGCAAATTGGTATGCCTCCTCAATACTATTCATTCAAACTAGATTCAACTCATCTTGAATACTTGGCCTAAACCCATTAAGATAACATGCCACTTTCTCCTTATTAGCTTTTGCATGGCCAGTTTTAATAAGAACTCAATAGAACTCTTCGATATACTCTTGAATAGATTTTCCCACTTGCTTCAACCCTTGTATTTTCTTCAAAAAATCAAGCTCATAATCCATGGGGATGAATTGTCACTTCAGTTTAGCTATCATCTATTCCTATTTGGTGATTTTGTCCTTTCTCTTTCTATTTCACTCCAACTAGGCCTCCTGCCACCAGATCTTCGCATGTCCCTTTAGTTTTGCCTTCAAAAACTTGACCCTATCAGGATCCTCAATATCTTTAAACTCAAAGTACTCCTCTAGTTCATTGATCCAATCGATCAGCTCCTATGTGTTAAGATTTCCCAAAAAATGTGGGAACCTCAAACTTAGATCTTTTTTCAATCTTGTAGATGGTCCTAAAAAGCCTCTCTTTCTCTGGGTTTAGAACTACTTCTACTTCAAAATTTTCTTCTACTTTGCATTCATCCCTTACAAGAAGATTTATTCCTCTGCGCATTTGTCTTTGGAGAGCTCGAAAACCCTCAAGCATAATACCTACAACTCTTTTGCCATGCTCTCTTTACGGAGGAATTTTTGTGCCTCTACTAAAAACCTAGTTCAAACTGCCACACAATCGGTGATCTATCTACACGTTCAACCCAAACTATGGTCCTAGTGCAAACTGCCTCACAGTCGGTGATCTATCTACACACTCAAGAACTCTATCTTTGATACCACTTAATGAAGGGTGCTCCCCTTAATGCCATAAACCCATAAAAAAAACAAAGAAACAAAAAAAAAATGCAAGAACAAAATATGAACTTATTATCACTACAAATGTGAAATTACATAATTCACAAGTACAATATGTTAACCCAAATGGGTGCCTTTGTTACAATAATCTGCAAGACTAAGCTACGAACTACCACCCAGAGTTGTCCTAGACAATGTTTGGGCCCTTCTTAAATAGGCAATTTTATGCCATCAGGGAAGGTTCTAGACATTGAAACTTAATACCTAGGGTGGCATACCCTAACAATACATATAGAGTCGGCCAAATACATCTTTGACAATTATTTTGTAGCCCAACTTTACAAGACCATAACTGACGAAATGTTGCTCTGATTAGCTATTAGAACCACTTTTCAAAAATGCCAACTCGTGATCTATAAACATGAAATAATGTAAGCACCCTTTTATCAAGTTTTCAGACCTCATCTGGGCACTTTAAGGCCTCCAATAGTGAGCCTGAAGATTTTTCTACAAAATTTTCCACTAAAAATTTGTAATAACTTCTCTAATACTTAAATTGGTGCAATAAGATTTTTATGGAAGGCTTATAAGTCTAAAATGAACCTTCATGTAGAAAATGAGAACACTTCAAGCTCATATGAAAAACTTACTAAAAATTGCAAGCTCCCATAAATAGTCGCCACCCTATCTACTAGTGCTTATTAAAATAGGAAAGACTGAAAAGAGAATATTTTTGAGTGATGCAAAATTTCTCTTACACCCAAGATGCTTCTACATCAGATGGTTTCCCATGTGAATTCTAAAAAATCCAGTGGGATGATATTGGCCTTGATTTGCATCAGGTTTATCAAGAAGCTTACAAGTCTCATTCCCTAGGCAACATTATTAATAAGGGTAATATCAAATTCATACCTAAAGCTACTGATCTCAAGGAAATTTTCAATTATAGGCCTATCACCTTGTTGAATGTCTCTTACAAGATTATTTCCAAGGCTCTCTCCCTTAAAATTTGGCATTTGCTCCCTCAAATTGTTCATGTTGAACAAAGCAATTTCATTAAATTCAAATACATTCTGGTCAATATTATTATTGTTTGGGAAGGTATGGAGTGGGCTTGACAGTCAAGACAACATGCTTTATTTCTTAAGATTGATTTTTCCAAAGCTTATAATTGGATTGAATGACCTTTCATTTTGGCCATGCTCCAAGCACTGGGGTATGGCCCAATCTTTCTGTGATTAGTTTAGATGCTCTTTGGTGATGTCTTTCCTTGCATAATTATAAATGGTTGGCAATCTGAAGCCTTTGGGATCTACAGATCTATTCGTCAAGGCTTCCCTTTAGTGTCTTCACTTTATGTGTTGGTAGCTAAAGGATTTGGCTATCTTCTTGCCAACGCTATCTCTTGGGGCCTGGTGCATGGCATTTCTCTTTCAAATTCCACTATGTAGCTTGTCAATGGCCATTTTTCTCATGATTCCTTTCTTACCCTTCTGGAGGATGAAGACAATATTTCCAATGTCCTATAATGCTTGGACACTTTTTGCTTTGCCTATGGATTTTCTATTCAATGTCACAAGACCCTTTGTTATATACAATCCTTCTTGTCAGGCCCTTACTAGCTGCAACACTATAGGTGGAAATGGGTTCAACATGGTGAAATATTTAAGTTTTTGGGCATTCTATTATTTTTTCAAGCTTCTCCCATAGAGCTATAGAATGTTGTCCTAGCACGGATTGAGAAGAAGTTGGACTATTGGATCACCAAGCCTCTCCCCCTTGTAGGAAAGTGTCAAATTTTTTCTAAAGTGTTGGCTACTATGCATGTCTACTACTCCTCCTATTGGGCCCCTTCCAAAGCATCATACCTTAAGCTTGAGCACTTCCTAAGGGATTTCCTCTCGACCTTCGATGTTGTGCATCACAACTTTCATAGAGTCACCTGGGACTTTTTCTATTTTCCCAAAGACTGTGGTGGTCTTAGTCTACTTTCCACTCGTAAATAGGGGATCACCCTCTATGCTAAGAGTGTCATTCAGGCTCTCACTTGCAACAAGGCCTCAAAAATCTTGTTGTAACACGACATATCTTTAGGCTTTCTAGTTAACTGACCTACATGGAAGGGGATTGGCTTTCAAACCCTTCTTGTGACAATTGAAATTGTGTAGATTTAGGGCACTTTTTTTGCTAAAAGAAACAAGAAAGCTTGGGAAGCCATCAAGCCATGGGTTCACTGGGCTAGCAATGGGTTTAGAGATGGGCTCTCCATGAACCAGAAAAACTTGTGGTGGTCTCCCTTGTTTGTTGTTCAAGGTATTCCACTAGCTAAAATTCAAGGAGCCAACATGCTGCGCTTATTTTGAAGGAGAATCAAAACACCCAAAGACTTCCTTTCCAAGGCTACTATGAGCCTTCTCTCCTAGGAGGACCTACAGGTGCAGTTCAAGATTATCCATCCATATTGACAAATAATTGATCTTCTAATTTCTGTGGTGCCTCCCCATATGTTACACAAGATTGGTATTCACTCATCTCACCCATGGTGGAAAGATTAGAAGTGGTATTTTGCCACACCTATTACTAGTTACAAACCTAAGTTGGGCATTTACAATCCTCTTACAAGACTTGAAGTCTTACATTCGCCACAGTTTCGAAAACCATCATGAAGCCAAAAATTGCTCACTTTTCCTAGTGTCTCCTCTTCCAAGGGTTGCCTTTAGGACATCGACTTTGACATCTAGAAGTCCCAGATCCTAGATGCCCTTTTTTGTGGCCAATTGAAAAGTTTCCCACATATTTTTGGGTTCTGGAGGAGAGCCTAGAACTATTGGCTCTGCATCCATGATTTTTTAAAGCCTTTCCACCCAAAGGATTTTACATGGCATATGGTTGTGCTGGAAGATTCACCTAGACTTCCTTTTAAATACTCCTAGATATGGGATGCTTTTAGAATGGAGATTTTATTTATAATTTGGAAGGACTACACTGTTGTTTTATTCCCTCACAACTTTCTTGATATACATGTTGCGATGTACTCTTATCCACGTATTTGTAATAATGTCATGATGCAGATTCAAGTATGGACAGATAAGGTCAAGTTGGAGGTTGCTCACTTGTAGGAGCTTTTAGAACATTGTGCAAATGTCCCTTGTATGGTTTCCCGGGTGCAAATAGATGCCTTATTCAATGATCACACTCCTCCTCATGGTCATCAAAGAGGCTGAAGTAGTTCTGCACGCTACTCGCATACTCCTAGGTCACAGCCTCATCATTGCTCTCTAAGTGGTGGTTTCAGTGGTCGCCACTGCTCGGCCTTGCCTCCGTGGAGGTTGGGTTTGGGTTGGCCCCCTGTGGCTCCTCCTATTGCCCTTGATGCAAGCTAGCCTTCTATACATAGAGACACCAAGTGGGATTTCCTTAAAAATAAAAATCACTAATTATTGAAAGCAAGGGAACTTCAAACATGTAAAATGGCATCAGGAGTCTCAATCCCCAATATGAAAATCCACGTTGCAAAGTCTTTATTAAAATAAAATAGAGAATCATAGATTGTACATGTACTTGGAACAACATTTAAGACAACCACTATAAGACATTCAAAGAATTGAAATTCAAGTTCAACTACCTTAGCACATAAGTATATATTAGGTAAATTCCATCTTATATTTTTGTGTCTAATACATGCATAATAGTGGGAAAGTTCCACATTAACACACAACAAAATAAAATAAAAAGCACTAATTATCAAAAGCAAGAGAACTTGAAACATGTAAAATGGCATCAGACGTCTCAATCGGCAATATCCAATGCCACGTTGCAAAGTATTTATTAAACTAAAATAGAGAATCATAGATTGTACATCTACTTGGAACCACATTTAAGACAACTAGTATAAGACATTCGAAGAATTAAAATTCAAATTCAATTGCCTTATCATAGAAGTATATATTAGGTAAATTCCATCTTATATTTCTATTTTTAATATATGCATAATAAAGGGAAAGTTCCACACTAACACACAGTGAAATAAAAATTAAAAAGCACTAATTATCGAAAGGAAGGGAACTTCAAACATGTAAAATGAAGTCAGGAGTCTCAATCGACAATATCCAATATAATGTTACAAATTATTTATTAAAATAAAATAGATAATTACAGATTGTACATCTACTTGGAACCACATTTAAGACAACCACTCTAAACATTCGAAGAATTGAAATTCAAATTCAACATTAGTACAAAAGTATATATTAGGTAAATTCCATCTTATATTTTTGTGTAATACATGCATAATAGAGGGAAATTTCCACACTAACACACAATGAAATATTAACTCAATTACAATAATAGTTAGATAACATTTACATCCATTTAAAAAACCATAGGAATGAATGAATTCAATTGAAATTTAAAAGTTGCCAATAATTGAAATGTCCTTAGGTTTAAATACCTTGATCATCCTACTCAAAACCAAACCAATAATCATAATCACTTCCAATCCCATTAAACCAAAAACATTCTCACAAAGAATTACAACCTATAAAATTGATTGCAACATAGATACTAAAATGTTTAGTCAACATACAGACTTATAAATAACGAACATGCCATTGTTTAAAGCTTATGGCATAAAGGGCACCCAAATAACTAAGCTACTAAACTCAACACAAATTTCAAGGTACGTTAATAAATGGAAAAAATATTAGCAAAATAAAGGCTCCCAAACAACTAAGCTACTAAAATCAACACAAATTTCAAGGTACGTTAGTAAATGGAAAAAAACATTAGCAAAATACTTTATATCCTTTAATTTACAACAACCACTTAATTAACAAGTGTTGCAAGAGCAACTCGAGTTCCTGCCTAGGTGGGGGACAAGGAAGGAAGAGGGGAAGAGGGGAAACGAATGTGTAGTTGGCATTGGCTCAAGTTTTATATGGTATTTATTGATAAATTGAAGGAGTGGAGAATTAAGAGCGGCTGTGATGGGAATTGCACTCAGACTTGTTTGTAGTGTTGCTTTCTACATTATTTCATATGAGATTTTTAAAGTTCTTAACATTTTCTTCGTTTTGATAATGAGAATAGATTGGAAGGAATATAATGGAAGAGAAATAAGTAAAAATTGTTGGTGAATGCAAGTTCCCAAGATACCATTAAAAGAAGAGGATGCAAATCTATTGTTCTATAAGATTCCATAAAGCATGAAAATCAAATTTTCAATTCAAACTCTTTTCCTTAAAAAAAATATTGACCATCCATACAAAATAAATACAAAACCAATATTTATAATGTTGAGTACATAAACATATATAACTATGCACCTTTCCCACTTGTCTTCTTCAGACTAAAGAAAAAATCATCACACATTCCAAATTCCTTTTCAAAAGTGTAAGTACCTAACCCATCCATGATACAATAGTGGACATATTAAATACTTCATTATATAAACATACACCTTATAACCCTGCTCTACCTAGCACTAGAGAAATAATACCTTTGGTAGTTCCTCTAGAAGATCCAGGCACAAAAACCATATGAGCTTCAAACAACTTAGGATTTTCAATAGTTGTGTGTTGAACTAAGGCAAAATAAGTCTTAATCACTACATTCCAATGTATATTGATAGTTCCAAAGTTTTAGTTCATATAGAATATTTTAACACTCTTTTGTTTCTAACTACTTAATGTAGATGGTGCTTTTCCATTTGAAACTATGAAGACCTACTGATATATTTTTCATTATACTATAGATAATGTCTAGTTGTTTTAGAAAAAACCAATTGCAATGAAATAATTTCAAAAATTGAATCAAGTGGCATTAGCTTCAATCGACTCTTTTATAGGTAAAATAAATTAATTTAAAAAGAATTTGAGCATCCATATATATAATACGATTTTATTTAAATACTTTATTGTGTCTTGGTCTTCATGGTTCAATCCCCTTCCCTATCATGTATTTACTTGATTCTAATGCTATTATAAATTTTATAAAAACTCTGATACATCTCCTATGAACTTTAAAATGTTTTCCATTTAATGATCTTGCATTTAATCTCCTTCTCTTAATTTGAGACATTCCCCATTGAATCTGATCCATTTCCCATTTTGATATTTAATCCTTCATAGGTTTAGGCCACATTACCTTGACTCTTTTACTTTTATTTCATTTAAAAAAAATTTTCTATAGGAAATACCTAGATTGGATTATTTCCTTTCCCTTATAAAGATTCAAACTGCTATGATGTATTCTAACACTTTTGGGTCTACTGGATCTTGTTTTGGAACTTTGATTTGTTGTATCTAATGCCATTGTTGACATTTCTAGTGTGGAATCATGAATCTTTAGATATTTTCATTTTTTAAAAATTTATTTATGTCGATTTGTTTCACACAAATGAACAATGAAATTCATATATCACTTTCCTTATAAGTTTTGCAACAATATTATGAGGACTTAATATATTTGTGATTTAATTGTTTCTTATTATAGAAAATACAAATTTACTTGGATAGTGAAATCACTAGACCAAGTTACTATGTGAACAATCATGTTAAGTGAGAATCAAAGTCTGTGTGTAAAGAAAATGGTGAACACAAATCTGAGTAGGCCTTGAGGGTTTAGTGAAGAGATTGTGTTTTAATTGTGGTTTTATGGTGGGATTAATAGAATCATAAGAATCATAATAAATAGCCAAATGTAGCATCCAAAGTTATAGATAGTCCTTAATTATGTATGAGTCATATTTTGATGAGACTCTGGCTCTCTACTTTTGATACTTTTGATTCTTGATACTGCATGTTATAGTTACTATGTGAACAATCATAGTAAGTTAGAATCAAAGTTTGAAGAAAATGGTGAACACAAATCTGAGTAGGCCTTGAAGCCTTAAGGAAGAGATCGTGTTTTGATTATAATTTTATCAAGAGATTAATTTAGAAACATAAGAATCATAATCAATAGACAAATGTAGCATCCAAAGTGACAAACAGTCCTTACTGATATATGAGTCATATTTTGATGAGACTTTGGCTCTCTACTTTTGATTCTTGATACCATGTTATATTAGTAAGGTTAAATTGGGACAATAGGAGATTGAAGACTTTTCAATTAGATCTGACATTTCCAAAAATAGTCTACTTCATTTACACTTTTCCATTAGATACATAAAAGCATAATTCAAATTAAGAAAATTTTGTTTGCATCAAAATGTTTCAAAAGACAACGATGGATCATGCTAGAGACGACAAAAGGCAAGATGATTGTATGCCCAAGATAATGAAAAATAAAATCAAGGGTTAAATTTGATCAGCTATTAAGTATAGATACAAATTGACCTCTAGGAATGACAACACAAAGGGGCTTTGCATCAAAAAAATGCAAGATATAGAAAAACCCATTTGATGAGAAGTAAAAACCATTTCCAAACTTCAGATAATAATAAGTTGCCCCATAATGCTACAAAAAAAATATAAGGGCATGCATTAGCGAAAAGAAAAAAAAAAAAAAATGATGGCATGCTTTCAGTTATAAATTATGGTAAACTAAACCTGCAAAAAATCACTCTTGATCTATTTTTAAATTTAGGGCATAAATACATCTATTAGAAAAGAAGAAATGATGAGCAGACGTGATACTAAAACTAAAAATACTCAAAAATAAGTATTGGAAGATATAATTTATAATGATTCCAAAACAAACAAGACATAATGGAATAAAAATTATACCCTAAGTTTATCAATTCTCCAATTTTATTTTTCTAATCACCTACAAGGCATTACCATTAGAAGTTTTTGTACCTTAGTTTAATACAAATGTTCATTTATCTTTCAAATCGAAACACTATAGACATATCCTTAATGAAACAACATGCCAACATAGTTCTTCCATAAAAACAAATTACATTGAAAAAATACCTAAAGTCCAGTAGTTAAGTAAAAAAAGAAAAGAAAATAAAGTCTAGTAATTTGAGAGCTTTTTAGGCAAGCCTTTTAAAGACATACATAGCTGAAGTTTTTTTTTCTTCCACCTATTAGCTATAATTCAATTGTGAAAGCCCATTCAAAGAACGAAATGATTTTGAAGGCCTAGGAAGTAAAAGAAAGGATTCATCAGGAACTTGATATTGACGTCCATTTGATGTTGCCTGAAAGATGTGCTCTACTTTTAGAAGTCTTCTCAACAAGCATGGAATTCTAAGAACATAAAACCCTTTCAGCTATTCTTTCAAGTAAAATGAGATGAAGTTCTTATCTGCTTGATGTCTTTGCATGCAAGCCAAATGTAGAAACACTAGCACGTGTTTCATTCTAAGTTGCCAAAAACATGACAGGAAAGCCCTGTTTCACATTTTGACAGTCGAAACGAGTTTCCTGTCATGCAACCGTCGTTTCTTTGGCTGTGCGCAAATAATTTTATAGATGAATCTATTATTAATATGTTTTAAAGGGTTAAAAGTTATCAATATATTTTAAAGGGTTTGGAGGGAATGTAACATGTAGCATACTAAAGTGTAGTTTCAAGTGAATGTAACATGCAACATACTAAAGTGCAGTTTCAATTTTGTTAATGAAGTAGTAGTAGTTGTTAACATGAAGTAATAGTTTTAGTTTTGTTAATATTTGGATATGCACTATAATTAATCAAATATTTTTAAAAGTAGTTCTTAAGATTTTGTAAATCTGTACTTGAGGACTAATTAAATATTAGTTTTTTAATGCAATTATGCATTAATATATTTGAAATTAAGGAACTAGAGATTTATGAATGCAATTTAAGATAAAGCTAAAAATTAGTTCAGGAGAAATAAATTATTTTTCTAATATATATATATGTTTCTTTTACTCTTATCTTTTAAAATTTTGTTTCTCATCATGTCATCGTTGTGATTACATTTCTCATTTTTCATTTCTGGTAACATAGGTTTCATTTGACAAATGTCACTTACAAGATTGCATGCAAATTTTAACCAATTTTGTGAATTAATTAGAAAAAGATCATAGAAAAAATTACTCCAGCCAATTAGAAAATGGAAATAATAAAATGAAAAATGAATTAATATAGTGAAATGATCAAAACTATAGATTAAAGTTTTTGGTACGATATTTCAGGAAAGATAAATGAATAAGAAGCACATGAACGACACAGACTAACAAGTTTATGGGCAATTTATGAACCTTTTAAGAGAAATAAGAGAAAAAAGAACATACAAGGAATACAGAGAACATTTATTTAGAGAGAGGAATACCGGTTGAAACTTTCAGAAAAGAGGAGAGACAGTTCAGATCAAACTAGTTAACATGGAAGTGCTATATTAACTTTCAAAAATACCAGAAAGAATGTCTTACAAAGTATCATACAAATCTGCAACTTTGAAAAATAGAGACAGTTCAAGCCAAAAATTAAAAAGGGGAAACATAGGAAAATCTGATCAAAATCGATGCAATTACTATTCATTATCCAATGTTGCAGTTGCAAACATATCAATAAACCAACAACTTGGCCAGGGCAAACGTAGACTCTGCGGTCAAATTGAAAGAAATGTCTCCAAGGTAAAAACTCGTAAAGAATCCAAATCCTTGAGCAACTTAGTAGTACCCAAGGACTGGTAAAAATCGTGGCAAAACAAAACATTGATAAAAACGTGTATTAAACCTGAGAGGAAAAGTTGGAGGCAAAATGGTCTAGTCAATTTAGCAATGCATGATATATAGTGTAGTAAATATGTTTGGATGATCATGCAGATACAACAGAGACAAGAAGTACGTAACCCAATGTCACATCTTTACAAAATAAGTTCTTTTGCATCAAGAAAATAGAGAAGTGGAAGCACACTCCATTAAGGAGTCGATGATGAGTAATGTCCATTAATGAAGCTATGTAGGAGTTCGCGAACAGAGGGGAGAGTGATTCTTCGTACTTTTATTTGGAAATTCATAGAGACAAGCACACAATATGAACTAAAATACAACTTATATCAAATACTCATCAGAAAAAATAAATCAGAATTTACGAGCAATAGGGAGAACACTATTATTTTGAAAGTACAAAAACAATTAGGTTATCGCACCATAATAGAAAACTACAGAGCATCAGATTATAAATTTACAGCAATGAAACATACAAAGACCTCTGCCATCCATACAACATGCATTATTCGAGGGGAATAAATAAAAAATGACATCACTCAGAATTTGAACATAGGCAAACACAGAATTACAAATTTGTTTGCATAAACTAGCAAGTAGATGTATTCATGATGATTTAAAATAAAATACAAGCGTTTCAAAAGGGTAAAACTCACACAGTTGTATGATTAGCAGTTACCTATATCCTACCAAATCATTCCAACGCATAACATATACTGCAAAATAGCTTTTTGAGAAAATGTGTCTGGCCATGTGTTCAAGAGATTAGAACAAGCAACCAACCAAATTCGCTTTAAACAAACAAAAACTAAATGATTAGAGATGAAAATATAATGATATCATTCTTAAGTTTGCTGCACCTTTCCTTCGAACGACCGTCTTATATTTTCCTTCTCGACCATCTCTTTGAACCTCTTCAACTTCGGCAGCAATGGATGAGTAATTTCCTTGACGAACTCTCCAAGAAGTGAAGCCCTTTCCGCAATTGTAGTTGCAAATATGGTCAAATCCAAGACTTGCTCGGAACTCTGCACCCTCGACTCAAAATTGGCCATAAATGAAACTAAAAAAAAGATTGAACTCGGCCACGGAAATAAACTTGCCATCGTTTTTTCTGGGGGTCTGAGAAAGGAACTCTTCATACTACTTTTCCAGTTTTTGTGTACAAAAATCTACCATCTTTAATATCGGCAAAAGCATAATCTTATAGAGTGATACCACTAAATGGCTACTGGGACCATTCGTTGTTTCTATTAAATGGTCACGGGCTCCTATTTGTAAAAGCATATGATTTTCCTTTCCTCCGGTCTTCGGAGTTTTGGTGTTTGAATACATACTTGCTAACTTGAGATCTTATGTTCTGAAATGTCTTTAACCTCCTCTTCTTTGACTGCGATTATATCTAACAACCTCATTATTTGTTCAGTGAATGTTATATGTAGATCTAATAATGTGGTATACATATCATGGAGCCCATTTCTTACATCTTTTAGGAAGGGGTTCTATGGGAGGGGTTTGGGCTCTATTTTTGCAGAGCTGGTGGCTTCATGATACTTTTTAAGAGGGATATTTTTTTTGGAGTGGGGGGGCCGGACTAAAAGATTAATTGGAATCTTTTTCATATAAAATGGGAACACCAAATTTTTAGTTCTCTCAATTTGAGCGGGTGAAGAAGGGGTGGGGCTGAATTTAGCCCCACCAACTTAGGAAGGAATTATGCCATTTGTCAACAATCTACACTTCATTTTCTCACCAAAAATAAATTCCCACCAATCAAATTTATAAATAAATTTTATTTTATTTTATTAAATTCATGAGACTATAAGACCACTTTCCTTTTTAAATATACCTAAAAAATGCAACACCTGTTCTATTTTTAAGGAAGTGGGTGCCCAGAATACTCTCGAGAAAGGAACCAAACGTCCTCCTCATTTTCTGCGGCCAATTTTTGAATCTTAGATTTCTCTGAAACTTTCGCCTCTTGCGAAATTGCAGCCGGAATGTCATGAAACTCATCACCTGCTAATTCTCCGGTCTTTCTCTTTGATGAACTTTTCTGCATTTGTAAAGCCATCTCTGCAATGCCTGCTCTGCAATAAAATCGAGGAATATATTAAATCATGAAATCAACTGTCTTTATGCTGCAACAAATTTTGATGTGATGGGAAAGCTTAACCCAAAGTGGAGAAGCATTACCTTACTTATATTCCCATGCGGTGAAATGAGTATTTTGATTAGCTGTGAGATGAGATCAAAGACGAAACTAGTGCCGTCATTAGATTTCTACTTGCAGCTTTACTGATGTAAGCTCCCAAAAGATCTGATAATTCAATTGAGACGGATCGTTTACATTTCCAGTTGCAGCTTTCATCGCTCGCAATCAGCGTGTCAAAAGCATTAACCAAATCAGTGCTCCCTGATTTTCTGATGAACCAAATGAATGACACGAGATTCAAAGCTGAGAATGAGATGAAGATAAACATGCCCATCATGCCCATCTTTTTGGCACGGTCACCTCCTCTCAGTAGGGGAATTTCTGAAGTCATCTCATATGTTCAGAGATTGTCGCATGCCAGGTGGCTGTGATTTATTTATAAGTTCTTTAAATATGTAATTGTCAGTATTTTTATTTTTCTAATTTAATAAAAAAGATCTCTAATTTTCTAATTTTCTATTTATCAATTATAAATTTAAAAATTAATTTATTTGAAAACTAATTTATGTTTCTTTTAAAATTAAAAAAATACAACTTTAACTATTTCTTTAAAAAAAATCATAAACATAATGTTTTTTTAAAAATATTATTAATAATATAGATAGATTTTATTGAAATTTATATTTTAATTTTAAAATTATTGATAACTTTTAAAAAATTAAAATACATTAATAAATATATTTTATAGTTAAAATATAGAAATATTCTATTATGATCAAGATTTCAATTTGGAATTTATTGGAAAAATATATTTTTTAAATCGTCATAGATTTTAGTTAAAATTTAGAAAGATTTTGTTGAAATAAAAAATTCTATTTTAAAATTAATTTAAGAAATGTGATCACTCATTTTTAATTCTTTTTGAAAATGTAATCAAGTTTAATTTATAGAATATTTTCGACTTCATGTCATGAAAGAAAAATAAAATAGCAATTGTTTTTAAAATGTATAATAATAATTTATTTATTTTTATTTTACAACTAAAATAATGCCCTATCTTAAAAGTAGTAAATAATATTTTATTTGAATATGTATAATAGAAAATATAGATTTTAACTTATGATTATAGGATACTCAAATTAAGGTTAAAATTGTGATTATTGTTATTATTAATCTTAAATGATAAAGTATGGTTTTAAAAATCATAATCCTAACATTATACTCTTACACTAAGTGCTAGCCCTAATACAAACCCTAACTTAAAGCATAATTTTAACAATGATGTAAACCCATATCCTAACCCTATTCCTATCCATATCAATTGCTAAATACTAGATGCTAAAGCTTAACCCCAACTCTTAATGGTAATCCATAATCATAATTGCTAAACTATAACCTTAATTACTAACCCTAATACAAACCTTCCTATCCTTAACTATCATACCAAGAATTGTGTAAACCTATAGTCTAATCATTAGTTCTATACATAAACCTAAACTTGTGACAACTATTTGTGGAAAGTACATCTCAAGCATGCTACCTATTGAATTTATACTTTCCTTGGTATCAAATTTTCAAGTTTAGGTTTTGGATTTTCTAATTATATCTAGATTTGAACCTACTAAATAAAGAATAAAATTTTAGTTAAATTTAGAAAGATTTTGTTGAAATGCGAAAAATTATATTTTAAAATTAATTTTAGAAATACAATGACTCATTTTTAATTCTTTTTAAAAATAGAATCAAGTTTAATTTATAGAATATTTTCGACTTAGTCAAAAAGAAAAATAGAATAGTAATTTTTTATTTATTTTTATTTTACAACTAAAATGATGTCCTATCTTACAAAGTAAAAGTAGTAAATAATATTTTATTTAAATATGTATAATAAAAAACATAAATTTTAAATTATGATTATAGGGTACTCAAATTAAGGTTAAAATTGTGGTTATTGTTATTATTAACCTTAAATGATAAGATATGACTTTAAAAATCATAATCTTAATACTATACCCTTATTTTAAGTGTTAACCCCAATAAAAACCCTAACCTTAAACATAATTCTAACAATGATTTAAACCCATATCCTAACCCTCTTCCTACCCATATTGCTAAATACTAGATGCTAAACCCTAACCCCAACTCTTGATGGTAACTCATAATCATAATTGCTAAACTATAACCCTAATTACTAGCCCTAATACAAACATTCCTATCCTTAACCATCATACTAAGAATTGTGTAAACTCATAGTCTAACCCTAATTCTATACATAAACCTAAACTCATGAATAACTATTTGTGGAAAGTACACCTGATACACACTACCTATTGAATTTATACTTTATTTGATATCTAATTTTCAAGTCTAAATTTAGGTTTCTAATTTTCTCTTTCTATCTAGATTTGAACCTACTAAATAAAGATAAACTTTTAGTTAAAATTTAGAGAGATTTTGTTGAAATAAATAAATATTTTTTAAAATTAATTTTAGAAATGTGATGACTCATTTTTAATTCTTTTTAAATATAGAATCAAGTCTAATTTATAGAATATTTTCAACTAGCATGTCAAAAAGAAAAGTAGAATAGTATTTTTAAAATTTTTTTTATCAGTAAATGGCCAAAGCCTTGTATTACTTTAAATAATAAAAAAAGGAATTGTTACAGTAATCTCTATTCAAACAGGCACAAGTAGGAAAGAATGCAGTAAGAAAACCTCCAATCTTGCCCAGGACCAAAGTCCTATATAGTACAAAATAAAAGGGGCATACCCCAGTATAAATATAATTCTTTCTTACAAATTTATACAAATATTGATGAGTTATTATACAATATAAATACATTCACTACATGGGTAAGAAGGCATGCTCAAAGGAAAAGAAAACCATCCGGGTTGAAAAGATTAGATCAACATCTACAAAACACATACATCTAAAATTCCAATAGGGGATTAGTAACCTGAAAAAGAGAAAATATGAGGGAAAGTAATAAAATGTGAGAAAAACCAGAGAATAGATAAAGAAAATCTGCAGATACAACCCTTGAATAATGATTATGTTTCCTTCCTATTCTAAATTATCTTGATTACATATCTCCACACTTTTGTTATTATATGAAATCATAAATAGGCATTATCTATTATTAGGCCTAAGTAACAAGTAGTACCTGATTTAATCTAAACTGATAAGACTAATCTAATGTTTTTAACATTAATCTAGTCTTCTTATTCTTTATACTTTCTATTTTCCTACTTTTTTTTAGATGAATTTAACATCAAAGGTTTATTATTAGTCTTAAAGATTTCTAATAGGGCTAATTACATGCTATCTCCTATTGATTACTTCCAATTATATTTTATTGATCTAGTTTGTAGAGTCAATGTAATAATTTTTGTACCTATACATTCTCTTCATTAAATTAATTGCTATTTTATAGTATGAAATCTTTTATTGCCAATTACTACCCTTGATTTATGCCATAATTTTCTACCCCCATCTATTAATAGGAACCAAACGAAATTAATCTTGCATTTACTTTGTTAATGGAGCTTAGTAATATCAATGATTTCTATATCGATTAAGTAAAGAAACCAACATAATCTACATTGATTGATCATAATTATGATACTACATCTAGTATCTAGCTAAAGAAAAAGAAGGAAATGTAAACCATCCCTATTTCCAAATATGTTTAAGCAGTAACCATCTTCACCAAAAAATTAATATGTCTATAAAGCTTATGATTATATTTATGATATATATAATTACATACATGCTACCAACAAATCAGTCAAGAAACATCTGCATAATGAACAAAGGGAAAGAGGCCAAACAAAAAGAGGAAGAACAAACAAAAGGACCCAGAGTAAGGGGTCATTAGCAGACTAAGAACAGAAGGACACCTAGAACATAACACAGGAAGAAACTAAAGGGTGATCCCATGTCATGTCCCCTTTTCAAATAAATAAAAAATAATAATCTTTGCTAAGGCAGGCAGGCCCAAGAAAGTGAAGTTTCAGAAAAAGGGGGTTAATCTTTGGAAACCGTTGGACTAATAAATGAAAATTATTATTAAAATATGTTTCATTAACCTCTCTGGGACGTGAGTTACAGTTATGCCCTCTTTTAAGGGGTTTGGAGGCATTTTGGGCAGATTCCAGAACTTGATTTTGCTGATTTCTTTGTTATTCTTCAGAGGCTACCAAACCTGTGGAGAAGGAGACCCAAGAATGGGAGTTTGCAGGTTTCCAGGGAGACCCAACAATGAGAGTTTGCAGGTTTCTAGGAAGGCAAAGGATGGGAGTTTGAAGCCATTCCATGTGCATGCTCATACAGAGTTTTCCTTTGTGCTGAACAGTGTAGATTTGTGAGTTTTTGGGTGTGTTTTTTGCATGAGTTTGGTGTTTTCAGTTGAGCATTTCATATCAGTTTTGGTTGCTTCTGTATTTTAGAATTTAAGCTGTTAAAATAGAGTTGAATATATGTATTGGGACATGATTAAACTTTTGAGATAGTTTATTAGTGTTTTTGTGGTGTTTCCGGGCATTTTTTTGTTAATTTCGGGAGCCCGATGAGCATAGTTTTTGTCCTACATTTGTGAGCTGCTGTGTAAAGGCTATATAGATCTGGAAATGTCATTTTGTAGGCTGTTATGCTGCTGAAATTTCTGTAAAAATGTCCATTTTCAGATTTATTAATAATAGGTGAAGCTGTGAAGCTTTTGACACTATTTTCAGCATACCCGATTTGGGGTTTCTGGAGAAATTTGGTGGATCTTTGTGATATTAGTTGTTTGATCTTAAAGATCTGATTAGAGGTTGGAAATATCATATAAAATTAGAGAAAGGGACATTTCAGTGGTATCAGAGCCATGATCTTGCCAGCCTGAGGGTTTGTAGAAGTTTGCATGTCAGTTTTGACAACTACCCAGGTCTTGCATTTCAGTTTTGAGAACTACCCAAATCTTGCATGTCATAATTTATGGTTGCATGTTGCTTCTAATCAATTGCATGTCAAAATCTATGGTTGCATGCTACTTCTAATCATTTTCATGTTAGTTCTTGGTGAATTTGGTGGTTGTAGAAGTTTGCATGTCAGTTTTGACAACTACCCAGATCTTGCATGTTAGTTTTGACAACTACCCAGATCTTGCATGTCAGTTTTGACAACTACCCAGATCTTGCATGTCAGTTTTGACAACTACCCAGATCTTGCATGTCATAATTTGGTGGTTGCATGTTGCTTCTAATTAGTTGCATGTCCAAATGTATGGTTGCATGCTACTTCTAATCATTTGCATGTTAGTTCTTGGTGTTTGAAGAAGTTATATCCTATTGTGGTTACACTCTACTTTATCCAAAATGGACAGGTATAGTACAGAGTCTCAGAGGACACGATCTTGGACAATTGATAGCCAGAGTCAAAACAGTAGAAAGGATGGTTATTTAGACATTTGAGATAAACTTATGAAAATAAGCCATGACATGTATAAACAGTTGGTTGAGCACCACCATATAATGAATGACATGTTATTTGACCCAGCTAAGGTGGATAAGTTGACTGGATTTCTATTTGGCAGATTTTCTCACAGGACAGATGACACAATTCCCAAGAACTTGCATGAGGAGTTTGAGAAACTAGCTGATAGCCAAGTAGAGGTCTCAGATTCTACTCTGCCACAGGAGGTGGTGGGAAAGGATATTACACAGATTGATAGTAACGGTCAACTTGATACTCAAATTGAGACAATTGTTTACAGGTTGTCAAAGGGTGATGCCACAGGTATTCAGGATGGTATAGTTACAACAGGCAGTGACTACAGTGTAGTGGGTTCAGATGATGATTATGAGGATGTTGTTGTGCAGGATGGTGAGATACCTGGTACGGATGAGCAGACATTGATCATTCATGAATTTGCTGAGAAAGAGCACCAGGCACAGTTAGATGCTTCATCACATGAGGTTGAGGCTGGTAGTACTTCACATGATTTGTCCAGCCAGCTGAAGGTGAACAAAGATAGTATTGTGACTTCATTATCTCATCATGACAGGTATGTGGAGTTAGTTGATATTGGTCATATTACTCAGGTGAGGAGTTTGCTTGAGTTACCAGTTGATTCTAATTTACGGATATGGACTCAAGATTGTTATATTGGCGTTTGGGATTTAGTTGACTGGAGATCTTTAACACTTTTTGGTAGCAGTGTTTGTTTGGGTGCTATCATGGATTTGATTAGCAGATTACACGGTGTTGTCTTTTCCTGTGCCAGTATCTTATCCGATGTTGGTATTAGTTTTTATACACCGATGTTGGGCTTTGTTCATATATCCAGTCGACCATACTTGCTAGAATGTGTTGATGATATTTCATATTTGGCAGTGTGTATAGATGAGTCCCGGGATCATATTGGCATTGATGACATCCAGGAGGATGTAGTAGGCAGTTTTGAAGACTTAGTTTCCTTGGGTATAGAGGAGTTGGACAGCAATGCTAATGTTTTTGATACTCCGTATGTTGATATGAGCTTTAGATTTGATTCACAGGATATGGATGGTAATACTCTAGAGACTAGTAATTTTGAGGATACTCCTTTAGACAGTGCATCAGAGGAGGTTTGTAGGAGACAGTCAAGCCAGTGCCATCATGTGTCTAATCAGTTGAGAGTTAGTAACCGAGACATTGCTATCACTTGCCAGCATTTCGATGCTGCTCATCAGTTGTTAGCAGTTTATGGATGGGGTTCTCCTACTAGTGATGAGCAGGAAGGCAGTTATCTTTCCTTGACAGAGATCCACTCTTTATGGGAGGCTATTCAAATTTTGAGACAGAATTATATGCAGTTGTTAGCTGACAGAGATTATCTTATGGAGTGGGGCAGTACAACATATGATGCATTGTTGGCCAAGGAAGATGAGGTGAGTGAGCTTACTGAGCAGCTTGAGGTGACTTCTGAGATTCTTGAGAGTACACGGTTGGCTTTCAAGGAGTCACAGTTTCATTTGGCTAAGGTGACCATGGGGTTAGAGCGACTACAGTCTTTACCTGATTCTATACAGTCACAAGCTGTGGTGTTTGGTGATCTGAGGATGTCCATGGCCGAGATTGTCAGAGACAATGGAGATGGGGATGCATACATCTTTGATACTAACATTGGCATATCAGGTTCATTCCCACTAGAGTCAGGTTTAGTTGAGTTGGGTATTGTAGCAGATTATTGTATGCCTGACAGGGTGGTGGCCTCTAGTACTGAAGGCACGGAGACTAGAGATGTATCAAAGATCATGTGTGATGTTGGTGAGTCGGCAGTTGGCATGGTTCCTGCTAGTAATACTACTCCCTTGGTGATATCTTCAGAGGTAGTAGTTAGTTCCAACATGGTTAATGATCAATTGCAGTTAGTTTCATCTGGATTACAGTCTGAGCCACTGACTGAGATTGGTGCATTCTATCGGCATTACACTATGAGGTACGCTCATCAATTTACCTTTGATGACCATGTTGATGAGATGATGATACAAAGATGTACTTTGGTTCCTAGTGCTTATCATCAGTTATGGGATAGTTTGATGCCTCAAGATGAGAGTTGTGATGGGCATGACATGGTGATAGGTTCTACAGTTGACAGCTTGATAATATGTGACTTAGAGCAGGAGTTTGGGAATGATGCTTCAGTGGGTGTTGTTATTGATTCTACTCCTTTGGCTATGACATCTCCTGACTTAGCTAGTGATCAGTCACAGTGGGTTGTATCACTTGTTCATGGTGAACTGTTGACTGAGGTTGGTTTTTTTAATCAACATTATATTGCAGGGTATGTACATCAGTTAGCATTTGATCCTTGTGTTGAGGAGTTGATGGCAGGAAAATTTGGTTTGGGTTCCAATTCTTGCTATTTATCTTGTGATGGCTTTTCACCATCTGGGGTGCATGGTAGTTATGGTTATGAGATAGTGGTCGGTGATCTACAGAGTTGTGTTGACTACAAGTATTGTATAGTGTGTGGATTCTCCATACTTGGTATAGTTTCATTCGGGAGCATTCACCATTGTTGCAAAGTTGGATTGTACATTCCGTATAGGCCAGTGGAATGCATTGATGGTATTTACTGTTTTGGTAGTCCACTTTACTTGGGTTCTGATGTTCTAAGAGTTTGTGCCTCATGGGTTTTTGATTGTGGTAGTGGTTATTTTGGAGTTTGGTTGAGCTATAATTGTCAGTTTGATTATGGATTCTTCTTGGTCATATTGCAGAGGATATTGCAAGAGCCTGTGTTAATTGGTAGTAGTATAGTTCATGACTACATTTGGGATCCAGGTGGATTGATTGGTTTATTGTTCAGCCATTGCTTGAGGACAAGCAATTTTTGGGAGGGGAGGACTTGTCATGTCCCCTTTTCAAATAAATAAAAAATAATAATCTTTGCTAAGGTAGGCAGGCCCAAGAAAGTGAAGTTTCAGAAAAAGGGGGTTAATCTTTGGAAACCGTTGGACTAATAAATGAAAATTATTATTAAAATATGTTTCATTAACCTCTCTGGGACGTGAGTTACAGTTATGCCCTCTTTTAAGGGGTTTGGAGGCATTTTGGGCAGATTCCAGAACTTGATTTTGCTGATTTCTTTGTTATTCTTCAGAGGCTGCCAAACCTGTGGAGAAGGAGACCCAAGAACGGGAGTTTGCAGGTTTCCAGGGAGACCCAAGAACGGGAGTTTGCAGGTTTCCAGGAAGGCTAAGGATGGGAGTTTGAAGCCATTCCATGTGCATGCTCATACAGAGTTTGCCTTTGTGCTGAACAGTGTAGATTTGTGGGTTTTTGGGTGTGTTTTTTGCATGAGTTTGGTGTTTTCAGTTGAGCATTTCATATCAGTTTTGGTTGCTTCTGTATTTCAGGCTTTAAGCTATTAAAATAGAGCTGAATATATGTATTGGGATGTGATTAAACTTCTGAGATAGTTTATTAGTGTTTTTGTGGTGTTTCCGAGCATTTTTGTGTTAATTTCGGGAGCCCGATGAGCATAGTTTTTGTCCTACATTTGTGAGCTGCTGTGTAAAGGCTATATAGATCTGGAAATGTCATTTTGTAGGCTGTTATGCTGCTGAAATTTCTGTAAAAATGTCCATTTTCAGATTTATTAATAATAGGTGAAGCTGTGAAGCTTTTGGCACTATTTTCAGCATACCCGATTTGGGGTTTCTGGAGAAATTTGGTGGATCTTTGTGATATTAGTTGTTTGATCTTAAAGATCTGATTAGAGGTTGGAAATATCATATAAAATCAGAGAAAGGGACATTTCATCCCACAATAGTGGGTGCCACTTTTTGACCAATTTTGACACTAAAATCAATAGTTTTGAAACAAACCTCACATTTAAGTGACTATATCTCTAAAACTAGGAATAATTTAAAGATGACATAAACTAGTGATTTCTAGTACTCTATTCCTACTTTGTAACCATATTTTTAAATTTAAAAAAAAATAAAAAATTATTTAAGTCAAATTTTTCTTCTCCTCTGAAAAGTGGTACATGTGAAAAATCAATATTTTTAAAGAGTGATAGTCCGCTTGACAAGCATAACTTTTTTTTTTTTTTTCTAGAAATGATAATCAGGTAATTCTTTTGGTTTTGGATTTATAACATCAATATCTAGAAGATGCATTTGGTTTGATTTAATTTGGTTGAATATTGTATAGTTTATGAAGTTTTGAAGTGGCATCAATTATAATTCATACATATGTTCATTTTGACATGGATAATTTGAACTCATTTTATCATAAATCTAATTTTTTTTTTAATAGAAAGCTATCCTAACAACCTATTTCCTAGATATTTTCAAAAAAAATTTGACCTAATTTTCAATTTTTTTCAAATTGTTGAAGTCAATTGATGTTCAATCATTAATGAACCTATAATGAGTTAAACTCATATTTGAAAGTCTTAATAAATATAATATTTATTACAATTATAGTCATTGGAAAGTTTGCTTTGAGTAGCACATATTGGCATTTTTTAATTTTACAGTAGGAGATCATTCAATCTCAATTTTGGGGGTCAAAACAACCAATTTCATTTTTTAAAGAAAAAAAAAACCAAAATTTTGTAAATTAACGTCTTCGCGTGAACACTTTTAATATGTTCATGTGAGCACATGTTCATTTAATTTAATTTGGTGGCAAAAAATTTAATTTAATGTGTTCATGTGAACATGTAAAATATTTTTATGTTGATGCGAACATGCCAAAAAAACAAAATGCTAATGTCACTTGCAGTGAGGACAAAAGTTTGAAAGTGAAGCTGAATGTTTTTAAGTTACTGTGAATTTATTAAGGCAATTTTTTTTATTTTTATGACTTTTCGATGGGAAACAAGAAAGGAAGACAAAAAAAATGCAAGGAAGAGATCTCATGAAGTAGAACAAATAAATCTTCAAAAGACTTTGGCATGTTATCATTGAATTAAACAAGGTCTGTAATTTTATATGTATGTATGTATGTATGTTTGTATAATATGTATGTATATATATGTATGTATGTATGTATGTATGTATATGTATGTATAGGTATGTATATATGTATATACATATATACATACATATACATACATATACATACATACATACATACATACATACATATAATTTATTTTTATGGTCTTGAATTTAATTATATATCAATCTTATTTTTTTATCTAATTTGATTCGTTTATAAATTTTTTGTAGACAATCAACAAGGTGAAGGTGAAGAAAATGTTGAAGTAGGCTCAACAGAAGTAGAAGTGCATATGGGAGAAGGGTCACGAACGCTCCCTACGAAATCTAAAATAATAAATGTTGAAGAAGGTCCAAGATCATTCCCTACAGAGGTTCAAATAATAGAAGTCAGAGAAGGGTCAGAATATTTCCTTGTAGAATCTCAAACAATGAATGTAGGAGAAGGCTCAAGATCACTTCCTGTATAAATTCTAGTAACAAAAGTTAGAGAAGAGTTGGGATTAGATGTAGGAACTAGTATGGACGAACTCATAAATATTTCCCAATTTGTAAAGAATGAAATTTCTCATAAAAATTTAGATCATTTACTTAAAATGGATGTGGATAAATTGAGAACACTTGCAACTACTGTTCAACCCATAAGTTCGTCTAAGAAAAGGTCAATGAATAAGAAGATAAGAGAAATAATGACTAAATTTGATAATATTGAAAGACTTAACAAGCTCAGTTACTTTTACTTTTTCTTACACAAAAGAAGTTGCAAGAGGCATTGAAATTTTTAGGTGTAGACAACATCAAAGAAGAGAAGATTTTCTAACATGCAAACTAATGTGATTGAAAATCTTAAACAACGTTTGAGAAACATAGGAAAGCAGTCTCAAACTAAAGATAAGTCCATGGCAAGAAAAGTGATGTTGACATCCATTGTAAATAAGAATATGACCCAAAATAGATAAATATCTTCAATTTCATCCGAAATGGGTTTTAGTAGGAAAACGATGAGAGAATATGTTACGAGAAGATTAATTCTGGATGATAGTACTATGGAAGGCAGTTGGGCAATCATGTGTAGAGCACCTCATTTTGATAGGATTGATGAGGGATTAAAATTTTTAGTCATATCATTTTGGATTGATAAAACTCATCCTTCATGAAATAGTAGAGATGTTATTAGGCATAGGATTGCATTTGGTCAATATGAACATCATACAAAACATTGGTTGGACACAACACAACATGAGTTATATGTGTCATTTGTAGTGAATATGTTAATGTAAAAATTAGAAAAATGTTTGAAAAATTGAAACCATACTTTGTGAGGTCAAATAAAGTGTTTGAAACTTGTTGTTGTCATCATCATATTGAGTTTGATCTCCACTATTAGGTATTTCACAAGTTTGTAGAAGACACATGTGTTTTTCATGCTGCTCTTCTTAGTAGGAGAAGTGAGTTTATATCATCCATTCTATGTTACAAAATAGATTATCCATCTAGTCAAATAAATTGCATCAAAGGATTATGTGAAACATGTGGTGAATTGGCTTTATTTCCTTTGGAAATTGAAAATATTGATGTAACAAAAAAATTGAATTGCAAAAGTTACAAGTATGTGAAGAATGAAACAAAGTTGGGAAAAGAGACAAAAAGGTTGGAATATGTTGAAGAGGAGTTACCTATTGTAACATTTATGGACATATTTAAGAATATGATTCAACCTTATATTCATCACACATTTTTTGCAAAGTGGCAAGCACAAAAGTTTCAAACTTTGAGAGATAATTTCTCACTTGGAATGATTGTATCAGTCATTGATTTTGTAGAGAACTATTTGTTTGTTCATTATAAAGAGATTCAATCAGATTATTTCTTTTCTAAGCAGGTCACTATTATGATACATGTTTGTTTTTTATTAGATAAACAAGTTTTACAAGGACCTTGAAACACAAGAGTTAAAACATAAACAAGGTTGATAATAAGTGTTAAAAGCCCAACCAAAAAAGAACAAGTCTAAAGGCTGATAAAAAGCACTAGGCCCAACCGAACAACAAAGGCCATAGGAAAGGCCACACTATTTTTTGTAAAAATGAAATGGGCAAAAGCTTGGACACAAAGCCAGACAAAAAAGGAATAGCTAGAAACAAAAGGATAGAAAACAACTAATGCTCGTTCTTTCTTTCCAGCTCTTGCATGACCTGGGTAGCCTCGTAGGCCACCTAGTTCTCCTCAGCCTCCTACTGATGAGTCCTGTGTACATCTTGGTCAAGAAAAGTGTAAGTTATACCTGTGGTAGTTTCATCATCAGATATGGCTTTTCCCCTATCTTTTCCTTCCTCACCCCCCAGCATTCCTCTATCTTTAAGCAAACCAATTAAAGATAGGATATTTTCATTTATCAAGTTGAGCAGTGAGATCATCTGGTTTGACAGATTGTGGTTGTAATTTTCTAGGTTGAGAATCCTCCTTTCCACTAGGCTAATTCTTTCATCCTAGTCTATCCCTTTCTCAAGACCTGTCAGAGTCCTAGCTCCTTCTATTTGAGCCACCTTCTCCTTAACCTCCTCCAGCTCATGAAAAACCCACTTGATTGACCTAAAATTGTCAATCATGTTGTTGCAGGCATTGTTCAAAAGGTTCAACTTAGTTTCCCTAGCATTATCAGAGATTACCACAATCACAAGGTTAATTAGCTCTTCAAGCCACGACTCCTCTTGGTTCTCCACTAGAATCTGGGGATTCATCACTTCTCTAAAAATACCCATTTTTGTTGTCCTCACATTAAAATTCCTACAGGCTTTCCTCTTGTCTTTGACTAGCACTTCCCCCCCATCTCCAATACTATCCTTTTTCTACTCATTTGGTTGGGCTTGAGGATGGACAGGGGAGAGAGGCAGCATAGACATATCTAGTTCCTACCGTGTCCTCTCATCCTCCAACCTCACTTGCTTGTGTTTCTTCCCACCCTGGTCTTCCTTTTTATCCTCCTGCTTCTCCTTATCCTCATCTTCAGTCTCCATGCCCTTCTCTTCATCAATGTAGCCCTTCTCCTCATTCCCAAGCATCTTTTGACCATGACCCCTAGGGCTTGTTCTACTAGGGGTAATGGGAGAGGGTGACTTCTTAGCATGAGTCGTAACTTTTTTACCAGAGAAAGTTAACCCCCCTTCCTTAGAGCTAATGCTCTGAATATCATTTGAGTTAGAGGAGTAGCTTGAGCTACCATTTACCTCTTTCCTAGCCTATGATGGGATGTTACTTATCATTTGAACCTTAAAGTGCTCATAGATAAGCAATAATAACCCCTCATGCAAAGCAGGATTAACAGTGGGCTTCTTTTTGAAGCTTGACACTGCCTTGCTCATGGAAGTCAACAAATAGAAAGGAAATGAAACTTTACTATCATGCCAAAAATGATTGAAAAGAACAAAATGGTGGATGTGAACACGATCAAACTTAGGGTCAAGAGTAATGTACTCAATGATGGCGCCCCTCGACATAGTTTCATTATGGAATCTGGATCATAGAATGTATCACTCTTTTTCAGGGCATTCAACTCCTTAGTGTTCTGAACAAAGTCCTTCACTGCATTGGCCAAGAGCTTTTTGTCCATAATAAACTTAAAACCCTCAATCAGAATCTTAGTTACAGTCAAAATCACCTCCTCCATTATTAGAAATGAAAACCCATTCACCCTGACTCTACCGTCCTTCCACGAGTTGACCATGTTGTTGGTCACATCTTGATCAAAACCATGTAGCTTCATGATATATCTTGCAATCCCTCCCTGTTCCAGCTTCTCCCACACTTTGTCCCTACTTCTCCATTTTTCCATCTTTCCCACTGGTTCTTTTCTATACCTTTCACTCACCATTTCAGCACTTTGCACTCCCACACTTCTCATAAGCACAACACATTGTAACTTCACCACCTGATGGGGACCTCTGTGTTTAAGAAAAAATTCAAAGAAATTAACCTTACAATAACACAGGTTGCATATGCAAAAAATGACCCATAAAGCTTGTCGAATAAACTGTAATAAATTCCACCTCTTGCACTTTCCAATACAACCTTTATGAATTGTACCCTTTCCCCAAAAACCATTCCTAGTCATAATTGCAAATTGATCTTCTCTGTACTCCCTTGGATCTTACCCAGCTCGATCAAGCTCTTAACATCCATTAGAAAAATCTTTCCCAGTTGTCGGGTCATCTTTTGGTTAGATTCGACACCTTTATTTGCGAACCAATTTGCCACAAGGTTTGCTTCCCGAAAAACATGAGTGACATGGACTCTACTAAACTTAGCAAGATTCTCACATGTCTCTTCTATTAGATTTGCAATTGAACACAAATAATGGGAATCACCATTAATATATTTAATAATGTTATTGGAATCTCCTTCAAGCTAGAGATTAGTAACTCCAACTTCAAAAGCCAATTTCACCACATGGCAAGTAGCACTTGTTTCTGCAAAGTGATTAGTTTGGAAACCCAACAAGAGAGAGAAGGCTGCTACTCCCTCACCAAATTCATTCCTTATTATGCCTCCACTTCCCAAGGAGCTAGGATTTCCCTTGGAGGCCCCATCAAAGTTGGCTTTATGCCATCCTTTTGGGGGGAGAAGCCACTTGGCTTCCTGTCTTTTTAACAAATTTTCTACCACCCGCTTCGATATCTCCCCCATTCCTTACTAGGTAGTTTTCCTTTATATTTTTATAAATCTTCTTCTCGAGCACTATGGCTGGCTCCTCTTTGTCTTTGAAGATTCTATTGTTCCTCTCCTTCCATATGCTCCAATAGTAATGAGGTAAGATCTAGGTACTTAATTCCTGCAAAACAGAAAAATTGAACAAAATTTTCCATTGGCTAAAAAAATCTAGGAGATTATTTGGCATGCACCAGCTAATCCCTAAGTCTTGGGTAAGGAAATCCCAAACCTCCCTTGAGTAAGAATAGTGAATGAACAAGTGGTTGCCTATTTCTAGCTAGTTCTTACATAAAATACATCTGCTTGGCATAATTGTCCTCTTTTTATAAGGTTATCCTAAGTGAGGATTTTATTCTGTAGGGCCAACCAATAAAATATATTGATTTTTGGTGTGAGGTCAAGGAGCCAAGCTCTCCACCATGGAGGCTTCTCTTTTAAGCTCCAAAGAGCCATATAACCTGAAGCAACAATGTAGTTTCCATTGGAATTGTCCCCCTAGATCATTTCATCCTTCTTGTTGCGGAGAGCCATATAATTTAACATTAACATGATTGGTTCTAGATCTTTAGAGATAATTGACAGATCTTTCCAACCCTAGTTGTTCCTATAGTTATTGACTTTCAGCCCAAAATGTTGAATACAGTAATTCACCCAAACTTCATAGATAGGATTGTTCATAAGGAGACCCTGAATTAGCTAACTATCAAACCAAAATTGGATATCCTCCCCATTCCCTAGTTTACAAGAAACTTTTGCCTTAGCCAGGTCCCTAACTTTTAGAAAACCATTCCAGATAGCAAATCCTCTAGGAATATCCTCACTAAAAAGGGTGAACTAAATTGAAGGCCTCTTAATATACTTGTTAACCAAAATGTCTCTCTATTCCCTAGTGCTGTTGAAGATACACCATAATTGCTTTGCCAAAAAAGCCTTATTTAGATGAGTAAGCTTCCTTATACCAAGACCTCCATATTTCTTAGGGAGACAAACTTTGTCCCAGGCAACTAGAGGATATCTTTTTTTCCCTTCTACGCCAGTCCATAAGAAATCCTTCTGTATTTTCTCCATCCTCTTAGAAAATTTCACTAGAATCACAAAAAGACTCAAAGCATACATAGGAAAGTTCTGAAGGGTGGATTTAACCAGTTGGCATTTTCCAGCTTGGCTAAGAGTGGCACCTTTCCAACCAACTAACTTATAGACATGCACAGTTAGATTTGGCTGGTGTTTCGAGTATAGTTGAAGTAGGGGTCATTAAAAAGGAATATCACTTTTATATAAGTGATGATAATGAATATGACATTCACATTGTAGAACATTGCTTCAATATGTTCTTTTATTATTTGAAAGAAAGAGACATAAATGTTGATAAACATTATGTTGGTTTGATGGATGTGCCACACAATTCAAATCATCTAGGCCATTTTATGCATTATGTAGATATCACCGTAATGAGAATATAAAACAGATATGGAATTTCTTCAAGAGTGGACATGGAAAAGGTGAACATGATGGTGCTAGAGCTTGCATCAAATGTGCTATGTGAAGGTATCAAATGAATTATTAGGGAGTTTTTATAAATGATGCACATGATGTTGTTGAATGGTGTAAGACACATTTTGCATTAGATGAGGTCAGGACATCATCAACAATGAGTCGACATGTACCATATAGAGTCTTTTGGGAGATAGCAGGTATGGATGTGTACATTTGTTTAAATTTTATGCAATTAAGTATTAAAATTTCATTTTTAAGTATTATCTTTCAATTCGTTGAAGTTTAAATTTAATTTTTCCATATTTTCAATGTAATAAAATTTCAGGTGTTAATAGAAAAAATATGCATGGTTGCAAGAGGATAGAAAACACAAGTTCCTTACATTCAGTTATGAGTACAGATAATCACAATTGGACATTGAAGGCAAGCGAATATTCATGTTTTTGTGGTAGTTGCATTGATGAAGATTATCAAGAATGCATTAATCAAACACATGAATATACAGGTGGATGAATTTTAGTAGCACTTGATGTTATTGACACATTTGATAAAGATGATGAAAATTTTGATGATATTCCATTGATTTTTGATGATTATAATCATATCTCTAGATTGGTAAAAGTGGGTAAGTATCACAAATATCTCAACTTGTCTTGATTAATCTCAATTGGTTACATAATTATCAATGAATTGCCTTATATATACTGTACACATGCATGTATACTTCTTCTGTAGGAGATGTCTTTGCAGTGATTGTTGAGCCTGGAAATCATGAAGGTGTCAATTATTGTCTATTGCGATGTACTACAGAGATGACAAAGTTATATGATCTTGAAGAAAGTGATGAAATGTTGTTCTCCATAGGTATTATACATACATATGCACGTACATTTATGAATTTATATATATCTAGGTAACTTTATATCTATCAAATTTTAAAATATTTAAATTTGTGCTACAGGTTCTATTGTGATACAAGGAAGATATTTGAAACACAATAAAATAGTTCAACATGGAATACACTTTTTTGATTATCAACTTGACAGTTAGGGTTTGAGTTTTCAGTTAGTATTACATTAGAATTTGAGTTAGATTAGGGTTTGAGTTTTCAATTAGAATTACATTAGAGTTTGAGTTGGATTATGGTGTGAGCTAGATTAGGGTTTGAGTTTTTAGTTAGGATGAGATTACGATTTGAGTTAGATTAGGGTTTTAGTTTTTAGTTAAGATTATATTAGGGTTTGAGTTTGAAGTTAGGATTATATTAGGGTTTGAGTTTGAGTTAGGGTTAGATTAGGGTTTTAGTTATGGTTATGGTTAGGTTTGGGTTATTTAGCTAGATTAGGGTTTGAGTTAGATTAAAGGGTTTGATTTAGATTAGGGATTGGGTTAGATTAGGGTTTGGTTAGGGGTTTGATTTCTATGGTCATGGTTAGATTAGGGTTTGAGTTAGATTAGGTTTTGATTAGGGTTTGATTTCTAGGGTTCTGATTAGATTTGAGTTTGAGTTAGATTAGGGTTTGATCACAATTTGATTTAGATTAGGGTTTGAGTTTGATTAGGGTATGATTAGGGTTTGATATATATTAGGGTTTGAGTTAGATTAGGGTTTGGTTGGAGTTTGAATTCTAGGGCTATGGTTAGATTAGGGTTTTAATTAGGGTTAGATTAGGGTTAGGGTTAGACTCTATAGAACTAGGGTTTTCAAGTTAGGGTTAGATTATGGTTATGGTTCTAGGGTTAGATTAGGGTAACTTTAGTTAGGATTAGTGTTAAATTAGGGTTTGAGTTAGAGTTAAGGTTAGATTAGGGTTTAAGTTCTAGGGTTAGATTAGGGTTTTAGGAAGGTTAGGGTTAGGTTAGTATTATCTAGTTAGATTAGGGTTATAGTTCTAGGGTTAGATTAGGGTTTTAGTTATGGAATTGTAAGAATTTTCCTAAGGGAAAAATTCACCCAGGAACTAAGAACTCAAACACAAGCACACAATAGACCAAAGAGAGAGAGTATGATCAGAATGACAATGTATTCAATATGTCATGCAATGTAATGTGCAATGTAAAAGTACACTAGGAGTGCCTGTATATAAAGGCCTCTAAGATGCATCTAGAATGCCTCATAATCAGCACCATGATGTGTCATACAACCAAGCACATGTCCACCAAATATGGGTTATCCTCCATTAAGCATGGAAGTAAGTGCGGTGATGAGAGGATAAGCCTACAAGGGTGTGACACACAAAAAAATGTTGTAGACACCATGTGCTAAAATAGAGTTGCGTATTCCTGCATTGTCTACATGACAACTCAAAAGGTGTGCAAAATCCTAAGTGTCTCACAAATAAAAATAATAAAATAATGCAAAATAATTAACTAATGCATAAACCTAAGTAAACTTAAGTAAGTGTAATAAGTAAATACTTATTTATGCCAACACCCCCCCTTAAGTGCAACTTAGGGGAACGCCCTTAAGCTTACAAACTAGGATGAAGATGCATAATGGGTCTTGGCTACTAGGCCATGTTAGGTGCCCAAGTACATAATGAAAACGCAATCTCTTGTAAAGCGGGGAAAGAGGGAAAACCTCCCCTAAAAAGAGATATAAAGAAGGATGCATTGATGGATGGAGTAATCAAGACTCCCCCATTACGACATACATCCAGTAAATACATAAGACAATAAGAGAAGGAAGAGAGACAGAATAGGCTCTCCCCCCCCCCCCCCCCCCCCCCCCAAAAGAAGAATGCTAGCAAGTGAGAGCTTCTCTGATGAAGAAGCTGGTCCAAGAATGTAGAATGGCGTTCTTCCCATTAGGAAGAAAAAATGCCAAAGGTACTATCCTAAAGATGTGTGGTGGTCCTGAAACTTGCTCAAGTATCCTTGTATTGATGCTGAAGTTCACCCCTTCCAACTGTGCTGAAAAGAACGAATGTAGATCGGTCAAGGATGTCTATTGAACCTATTCCATTGAACCATCTATCTCCTCTATTGAAAAAGAGACTTCCACTAATTACTATTCATAAGGATCCATAATCATGCCAACCTGTGCAGATTGATCATGTAGATAATGGACATGAGGGTCAGAGTGAGCCCTCGCAACAACTGTAGAAGAATCATCATCAATGAGAAGATGTAAGTCGTTAAGTCTGTCTCCCAAGTCAACTGAAGATTGAGCTAGAAGATGAGATGTACCATGCTGAGATGGACCTTTCACTGTGGCAATATAAGCATGTGGACTAGACTGATGTGACCTCTCACTGCAACTATCGACAGAACCCCACGTGTTTGAACCTGTTGAAGCACTATCGCTAATGTCACTATCAATTTCCATTGTGTATGATGTGCAGAGAGGAGTTGAGGATAAGCTAGGAGAACTTTCCTCAAAGTGAACATCCTTCTCCACAAAAATCTCATGAGTATCTAGATCCATAAGTCTACAAGCCTTCACATTGTCTTCATAACTAATGAAGGTACAAGGCCTAGGTGTTAGTGCCTTGCAACTTCTGGAAGAAAGGTTTGCCCATGCTGGACAACCCAAGAATCTAAGGTGACTCACAACTAGTTTTCAGCTGCACCATGCCTCAAAAGGAGTCTTGCCATCTAAGGCTGGATGAGGAGACATATTAAGTATGTGAGTAGTACTGCTAATGGCTTCAAATTCAAGTGTAGGATCGAGAGACTTGGCATATATCATGCAACTTTCCATGGTCTTGAGAATCCTAATCCTCATAGTTGCAACATCTATCTTGTGTGGACTAAATACTGGTGAGTTTTGAAGATCAATGCCCTCAATTCTGCAAAAGTTCTTAAGTCTTCTGTCAACATATCTGTTCTCATTATCCATCCTTAATACCTTGATGGCTTTCCTTGACTTGTGTTCAACATGAGTCTTGAAGTCTTGAAGCTTATGAACCACTTCATTCTTATGATGAAGGAAGAAGAACCAAGTGAATCTCAAAAAGTCATCAAAAAATGTGAGTCTGTAGCGGCCTTGGCTGACTGAAGTCACTGCAAAGGGTCTTGCTAATACCATGTGAACTAGCTGAAGAACAACTGGAGCTCGAGAAGACTTCCCTTTATCATAATTCTTCTTGAGATTCATATCCACTAAACAAGATGAAAAATCTCCCTTAGAGAAGTTGATATTAGGTAGACCTTTGACCATATGTTTAGAGAAAAGTTGCTGAAGAGAGCGAAAGTCAAGGTGACCAAACCACTCATGCCATAAGTTGTTTTGTGAAGTAGAGTGAGTCAATAAGGCTTGGGAAGGACTCTTAGGCACAAAGTGGGAGGAGTATAACCTCTTGTCATCATTGAATTTCCCCACTGCTACCAATGAATCATCTCTAAGGCTCCGCACCATCACTGAATCTGGAAGGAACTCAACCTTATGACCATCTCCAAGGTGAGTGATTTGGTAAACTGATAGGAGATTGGAGCTTAGATTTGGAACGTAGAGAACATCCTTAAATTCCCCATTTTTCATTTCTACATGTCCTTTCCCTTCAACTTCCATCTTAGTCTCATCTCCCACGAAGATGTGTGGTACCTTTGACTGCTTTAATGAAGAAAAGTTGTCCTTTGAAGAAGCCATGTGGTAAGAGGCACCTGAGTCAAGTATCCATTTTGAAGAACTTATGTTTGCCATAAGTGCTTGACCTTTACCTTTCGAAAAGGTAGGAGTTGAATCCTTGGAAGTACCTGGCACTTGAATCTTGTTCTTCTTGAGTAGATTTTCTAACTCATCGATTCTTTTTGTCTTGCAATGATGCTTGTCATGATTTGGCTTTTTGCAATATGCACAAAAGATTTTGTCCTTCTTTTCATTACTTCCCTTCTTATTGGAAGAAGAACTACCTTGTTGAGAGGAGGATTGTTGTGTCTCAGATTTTGTTTTCTGCTTCCACTACTTCTTCTTGTTGTTGCTTTTTCCCCCTTGACTTGATTTGGGATCATCACTAGCCACCAAGGCTTTGGTCTTAGATGACTTGAGAAGTCCAAAATCCACCAAGTGAGATTGTTCAACAATCAACATATCTGCAAATCCATCAAAGGAAGGCTTCTGGTAAGCAGATCCCATGGTCAACCTATGAGTATTAAAACTTGAAACAAAGTTGGTGTACTTAGAAGGTAGCCTCTTTAGGATGTGATCATTCAACCTGTCATATTTCATGGGATTTCCACAATCTTTTAGAAGTGCTCTATACTCATTAACTTTGATGATGTAATCTTGAATTGTGTCATAATTCTTAGGATCCAAGAGAAGTAGATCATCCTCAATCTGAAATCCCTCTTCTTCATCCACTTTACCATACAACTGTTCAAGTTTATCCCAAGCTTCTTTAGATTCTAAACAATTTTTAATGTGAAAGAGAAGATCCCCATGTACACAACTCCTAATAACACCTAAAGCTTGTCGATCTTGATTTTGCCAATCAATGAGTTCTTTATCATCAGTAGGTTTGGTAATTGTACCATCTACATAAAGACTATATCCTTTTTCCATTAATCTACTCCATGCAATATCTTTCCATGTAGAATAGTTGCATGAAGTTAGAGGAGGACATTTAAAACCCATGATGCAGAAATGAAAAGAGCACAAGAGTGAGACACAAAAAACACAGTACACCCCCCCCTTTTCGCTCAATCAAAACACCCCCCCAAAAAAAGATGTTGTTGGCACTTTATAAGTAGTGCGTTTACAATGGGCCACTTGTCAAAATAAACAAAGTGGACTTTCTGATTTTTCTTTAACAACTACCTTTTGAGGCTTAAACCTATCACTTAAGCACTGTAGCTTAGTTTTACAACAATTTTGAAAAAGAATCAAAGCTGTACAATGCCAAAGAAGGCCTAATTTTGAAAGTGAGAAATTAATCCACACAACCCTAGAATCTAACCTCAAATTTGGAAAGTAGACAAAAAAATACGTGCTTTCAAAAAAAATAGAACATGAAAAAGTGATCAGATGTGCCCGTACGGAGCTTTTGAAGTTGCAAAATGCAAGATTATGCAGGTATAGTTGCCAAAAAATGAAATTTTTGCAAAATCCATTTACCAAAACTAGAAAACAACACCACCACTATAAAATTCAAGAAATTCTACCCAATTTCAAAAAAAATTGCACCTGAATCGAAGTCTGGATGTCTGAGTTATGGGCTCGCAAAGTCAGGCTGCCAAACTGAAAAGCAATCTGGAGAGGGGTCTAGAAGAGAAATTGTGAGTCTAAATTTGACGATCAAATGATCATCATTGCAGTTGTAAAACACCTAAGAATGATGGTCAAATGGCCATCAATTTTAAGCTTAGTAAATGATGATGTCAGCAAAAATTTAGCACCTTAGGATGACGTGTCAGCTAACTGTATTTATTTGTATTGTACGGAGTATGTTGCGTGGCATATGGAATTTGATGTGGCATGGCAAAAATGTCAAGTTTCCATAAGATGATGTGGCAATACTGGGTTTGCGTGACAAAAGGAGACTGATGTGTCAAATGTACACGTGTCAGTCGTTGTAGGCGATAAGAAAATGTCACGTGTCCTTTTTTGTACTTACAATTGCTGTTGGAGGGTAGGAAAAGTTTGGATTTTGTGTAGATATTGAAAATCATGGGTAGAAAACCACTTGATGAAATTGACGCTAAGATTTTAACTCAGCACTGCCAAAAAACACCTCTATGCAGGCAGTTTTGATTCACTGAAAAATGCATAGCAGTCACCGAAATTCATTCACGGCGGGTAGCAAGCAAAGGATTCCAGAAAACCACTGCATCTAGGCTAGAAACCTCCAATGCCACGTCGTAAAATCTAAATCAATGCTGGAGTCTTCGCAGAGTTGCCAAAATTCTGTAACTCGAACGCCGAAATCTTCCGATGCGAGCAGGATAAAAAAAAAGCAAGCCGAAAAATATGAGTGGATGTTGCCGGAGCTCGCAGGGTTAATCCCACATTGAGTGTGGGGGAGGGCTTTGGCCTGTTTAAAAGAAAATGGGTGCGGATTTGAAAGAAAATAAAGAGGGCAGCTGGGGGGTGAGGAATGTAGGCTAGATTTTTAAAGTCGACCCAAAATACACATAAGGCACTCATTGGATATTGGACTATGCAGTGCCGAATTTGATACGGCTAAAAATGTAAGGCCAAACCAAATAATAAAGTTCACCGAATAATCTGTGTGAACTTGCAGAGAGCCAGGATCTGATAAGCCGATACTTACAAAAAGTTTTCTCTGCTGGGTGCCTTAGAGGCAAAATTTTTTTTTCGAACAATAATGATGAAAAATGTAAAGAATTAAAAAATTACAGATCCAAAAATAATCAATTAGATCTGCAAATGATCATACCCATACTGCAAATCGGGGCCTTTGAGTTTCGATTTGCAAATTTTCTTTTCCTCACGGTCAACTTTGGGCCAAAGTAGCCAAGTTTATAGTCGATTTTCACTAGTTTAGTGTTTCGAATGCAATAGTAAGGTCAGATCTGATGCTGGACACTCCCAATTTTTGCAGCACTTTGAATTTGGCCTGAGGTGATGAAGCAAGCGTGGTCTCGAACGACTATGTGATGAGAAAGTCTCCAAGTTTCTCTGATACCATGTAAGAATTTTCCTAAGGGCAAAATTCACCCAAGAACTAAGAACTCAAACACAAGCACATAGTAGACCAAAGAGAGAGAGTATGATTAGAATAACAATGTATTCAATATGTCATGTAATGTAATGTGCAATGTAAAGGTACACTAGGAGTGCTTGTATGTAAAGGCCTTTGAGATACATCTAGAATGCCTCGTAATCAGCACCATGATGTGTCATACAACCAAGAACATTTCTACCAAATATGGGTTATCCTTCATTAAGCACGAAAGTAAGTGCGGTGATGAGAGGATAAGCCTACAAGGGTGTGACATGCAAAATAGTGTTGTAGACACCATGTGCTAAAATAGAGTTGCGTATTCCTATGTTGGACCTACATGACAACTCAAAAGGTGTGCAAACTCCTAAGTGTCTCACAAATAAAAATAATAAAATAATAAAAAATAATTAACTAATGCATAAACTTAAGTAAACTTAAGTAAGTGTAATAAGTAAATACTTATTTACACCAACAGAAACTCTAGGGTTAGATTAGGGTTAGAGTTTTCAAGTTAGGGTTAGTGTAACAATTTTCCTTAGAGAAAAATGAAACCAAGATCAAGAAGCACAAGACTTAGCACAATATGGACCAAATGATGTATGATCATAATAACAATATGAAAATGAATAATATTCATACATAGTAGAAGTGCCTGTAAATAAAGGCCTCTAGGATGCTTCTAGAATGTCTAGGAGTGAGCAAGGAGATAAGCATGTAAACTAAGCACATGTCAACCAGAAGTAGATTAACCTCCATTGTGCATGAATTTGCGTGCATCAATGAGAAGATAAGTATGACAAGGTGTATCTCATATAGAGATGTTGTAGACACCATGTGCATAAAAGAGTTGATAACTCCTGTGTTGTCAACAAGAAAACTCATATGAGTACACATACTCCTAGGTGTCTACGTGAAAAATAATATAATAATATATTAACCTAAGTAAACTTAAGTAAAGTGTAAATACTAATTAATTATTTACACTAACACCCCCCTTAAGTGCAACTTAGGGGAATGCACTTAAGCTCACAAAAGCTATGATGGGTCTTGGCTACTAGGCCATGTTAGGTACCCATGTACAAATGTAATGTTGTACATAAAATGCAATAAAATCTCTCTGAAAATGGAGAAAGAAGGAAAACCTCATAGGAAAAACTCTCCCCAAAAAAGAGTAATAAGTACAATAAAGAAAGATGCATGAATTGATGGAGTAATCAAGACCACCCCATTATAAAATACATCATGCATATACAATAGAGAATCCCTTGATGAAATCCCCCTCTTTGTGAAGGATCTCCTGATGATGAGTGCTTGAAGACAAACGAGAATCCAATGTTGACAAACAAAATTTCTCCCTTTAGGAAGAAGATACACCAAATATAGGTGTAAGTATGCTTCCTATAATGGATAGGAAGATGGAAGTGGAATCCATATGTAGTATGTTGTGGATGCTACCTTTGAAGTCTACTCATATGTTGACAAGTCCATAATGAATGAAGATGCTACAAGCCAATCTAGTGGATGCCCAAAAGAAGGTGGCAAACAAGGTAACATGTCCATGTATGAAATTGAATCAAACTCCAAAGACAAGGAATCATCCTTATAGGAAGATATGGGAAGAGAAGCAATGTAGCCTCCCCTCAATGATGAATGCACACCCATGAAAGAGGCTCCTTGATGACTGAAGATGTTGCACCATGAAAACTGGATGATGTTCCTCCTTGTAGGAAGAAATGGTGTCATAGGTGTAGTAGAGAATGCTCCCCAACTAGTAGGAAGAATCCTCAAAAGATATGATGTCTGAGGAAACTGGAATGCAATCTTCAAAGAATGATATGTCTCCTCTGAAGTGAAAGAGTCCTTCTCTAACTTCTATAAATAAGTGTCCACAATCATATTAGTCTTGAAAGAAAGCTCAAGTAGTTGAGGGTCAGAGTGTTCCCTCACAATAGGCGAAGAAGAATTCTCCTCAACAAAGAGAAGATGGATGTCATCGATGATGTCTCCCACATCTTCAATGTAAGACTCCACAAACAACACTAAAATGTTTGGAAGGAAGTCATTCCATGAATCTAAAATAGGAAGACATGGTGTTTCCTGCAGTACTAAATCAAGAGCATCTATGGCTAGAAGTAGACCAGTAGAAGCAACAGGAGCATTAGAAGGTATGATCTCAACTGGAGTTGTAGGTACCATAACTAGAGTGACTAGAGATAGAATGCCCTTTGAAAATGGAGGATCACATCCAAATATCATAAGGTTCTGTTGCCTTTCTAATGACATCAAAGCAATAAGCATTGATATTGAAAAAATGATGGACACAATTATGTGAATCTAGGTGTCAAATCATTGTAAGATGGCAGTTCTTTGGAACATAGAAAGGGAAATACTTCCTTATGCTCTCTTAGATGATCAATCACTAAAACACTTCATTTGTTATAGTTCCTCTTTTTCAACCTTAGTCTTATACCAAACTAACAAGTGAAACAAGACTCTATGATATCAATAAATGCATGCACCCCCCAAAATGCAAAAACAATCGAAGAAACCCCCCCAATGTATGATTTGTCACTTTATACTTAGTGTGATTACAATAGCCACTTGCCAATTTAGGGCCTATTTCTAAAAGTAGTATTTCTATCCACAAAATCCTATAATCTCATTACAAATTTGAAAAGTAGACAAAAAATTATGCACTTTCACAAAAATGGAACTAAAAAATGTGTCTAGATGAGCCCGTACTAAGCATTTGAAGTTGAAAAAATCATGATTTATGATTTGCAAAAAAATTTAGGAATAGAGATCTTAAACATCTTCCACAAATATGTAGATCACAAAATTCTACCCCAAAGCAAAAAAAATTGCTTGAAAAAAGGAGTCTTTATGAGGGAGATATCGTTGTTTGAAAATCACCCTTGTAATTATTTTTCTTGAATCACCATCGTCATACCTCCAAAAATCAAATGACTCTAGATTTCACCTCAAATGTACAATTTTGATGAAAAAAAAGTCAATTTAGGGGTTCTTTGACCTTCTGAATGTGATACCAATAAAAAATGCAAATTTGAAAATTAATTACATAGATCTAAAGAGATCATACCAATTTTGCAAATTGGGCCTTTGGGTTTCGGTTTGCAAATATTTTTTGCCTCAAATTTGACTATGGCCTAGGGTAGACAAATTTATAGTCAAAATTCACCAAATCGATGCTCTAGACATAATGGTGAGGTTCAGTTTGGCTCTAGACACACCCAATAGCTATAGATACTCTAGATCAGAATCGTGGTCCTCCGAGAGGTGAAGCAAAAATGGTCTCCAATGGCTATGAAATGAAGCTCCCTCAACTCTAATACCATGTAAGAATTTGGTATAGATCTGATACCATGTAAGAATTTTTCTTGGAGCAAAATGACACCAAGATCAAGAAGCACAAGACTTAGCACAATATGGACCAAATGATGTATGATCATAATAACACTATGAAAATATATAATATTCATACACACTAGGAGTGCTTATATATAAAGGCCTTTAGGATGCTTCTAGAATGTCTAGGAGTGAGCAAGGAGATAAGCATGACAACTAAGTGTTAGAGTAAATAATTATTTATTATTATTTATGCTTTTACTTAAGTTTGCTTAGGTTAAATGCATTTAGATATTAGTTGTCATCTAGGAGTTGTTGATGAGTTGTTGAAAACACTAGAGTTTATTCCTAACTACTCATACTTATCTTCTCACCTACTTGGAAGGTTATCCACCTTTTGTGGACGTATGCTTAGTTGTCACACTTATCTCCTAGTTCTTTCTAGCTTTTTCTAGAAGCTTCCTTCAGGCCTTTTTATTTAGGCTCTCTCATTGTATTTTTTAACACACATAGTAATTTCATTTTCTCATTGTGAAATATATTTTCTCACTTTGTTGAATTTCTCTAAGCTCTTGTTCCTTCCTTCTTTAGTTTCTCTCTAGCAAGTTATTTGTATGTAGGTGATCTTGGTGCACTATAAAGTTGGCTTTCATCAGCTTCTACATGGTACTAGAGTGTCCTTGTTGCTTCCTAGTTGAGGGATTTTGGAAGCCGCAATTTGGAGACACAAACCCCAGTTTGTTTATGATTTTTTTTCAATCTGGAGGAAGAGTTTTTTTGGAGCACTTTAGCCCTAAACAAACATTTTCATTGAGTTTAGAAGGTCCATTACAGTTAGGATCCATATAAAATTTTTCCATTTTGGACAAAGTTGCTCTAGGAGGCAAATGTTTTTATCTAGGAGGCCATATTGACTGTACGAACGTGATTTTAATTATAATTTTTTGCATGGTCACCTGGGGGCCACCACTACCATGTGGCATCCATGTGGTAGGTCTATAGATGGGGTTTTGATGTGGCATGGACCATGTGGCGGTGCCAACATGGCACCTATGCCACATGGCACACACTGATTGTGCCAAGTGTACATCATTGGTGGTGGGCAGTGGGCCACAGGTGGGTGGCTGTAGGAAGAGTACCACTGGTAGCCATGGCCATAGGGGTGGCTTTCACTGGTGGTACTACTAGGAGGGTTCAAGTTTCAAAAATTCAAGTTTTCTTATTGCAACTTAATAATTCAATTGACATGTATCAATGGTTTGTATCTTGTATTAAGTTTCTAGTTACATCTTTAATCCATCACGATCTGCATGTCAGAAGCATTAACTATGACAATAAACCCATATCAATGTTCGTAGATTTTGTAATGAATCAAAGCTAAGAATGAAATGACCATAAATATTTCAAAGATCGAGTATAAAGTTCATTCACCTCGAAAGAAACATCCGAATTTATTTGCAAATTCATTCTTTGTATAATTTTTATTTTATTTATTTTTATTATAACAATTTTAATAAATATAATTATACTATTTTTATATATTTCTGATTTTTTTTTGGTTATGTAATCAAATTTATGTTTATATAATAGCCCCAATTTGGTTACGAGAATACAAGGGGTAGAATAGGGTTTTGACGGCGAAAACTTGGTTATGTAGCAAAATCGGGGTGTTTGATTCACCAAATGAAGAACTTGATTATCATTGTTTTCTTCTAATTTTGGAGCAAAAATGAAAGAGGTTTTTTTCCAAGAAATAGGTGGAATTCAAAATGAAAACCCGATTATGGATTTTTATGAAGGCATTTTAATCAAATTTTTGGGTCTGCAAAATCTATATTAGGGTTTTGGAAGATGATAGAGGCATTTGGGAAGATGAAACCATGAGCCATTTTTCCTCCTGTGACTTAGGTTTCTAGTGTTCTTGAATGAGGTTAGGGTTTCTATGGACAACGACAAGTTTGGAGTTTTGGGGGTTTCTATGGACACCAATGACTTTGGAGATTTGGGAGTTTCTATGGATGTCAACGAGTTTGGAGTTTTTGGGCCATTGTTCTCTACTTTGGCTAATGGCTCTGGAGTTTTTTTGCTTTCAATGAAAACTGTGGCGTTTCTTCTCCCACCAATCTCTATGCGCATGGTTCTATTCTCCCACTCATCTTTACATTTTGGGTGTTTTCTTTACATAGATATATCATAGTTTTTTTTTCCAGTTTGCTTAGAAAAATAGTCAATATGTGCTCAGCAATGAATTCTAGTATGTGCTCATGTCATTACCTCTGATTATCTAATTACATAGTTTATATCATGGTTCTATTTCTATTTTCTATCTACTTAGCAAAATAGTCAATATATGTTGTAATAGTTTGTTTCAAATCTATTTAGCAAAATAGACAATATGTGCTCACTAATGAGTTCTAGTATAGTGTTGTGAGAGATCAATGCAATACCATTAATCAAAGCTAATCATGCCAATGAAATGAACAACTAAACTATGGATATATCAAGTATGTATAGATCCATGCAAAGTCATTCAACATAAGAAACTCATAGATTGGAATTACTTCAGATGTCAATCACGCTAATGCCAATGAAATGAACAACTAAACTATGTAATAGTTTATTGCCAGTAATGAGTTCCAGTATAGTGCTATGAGAGATCAATGCAATACCATTAAATAGAGCCAAGTTGTAAAATCTATATGGATCAAATATGTATACCTCAATGGAAATCAACACTTTTATCTATACATAGTTTATGAGGCCATAAACTATGTATAGATCAATGCCAATCTTGGCTTTGATCTATACATAGTTCATTCACACAGTTGGTGAGGTCAAACTATGTATAGATAATTGTAATTCCATTAAACATAGTCAAGTCATAAACTATGTATAGATCATTTCAATTTCATTAAACACGACCTACTCATAAACTATGTATGGATGTACCTAACTAAAGCATTTATGCACATGACTCTATTCACATGTTTCAATTTTGTATTGTTAAATCGTGGATATTAAATCCGGCTTATATTTATGTAGTATACATGACAGATCAATGACCATCATAGCTTTTATCTATACACAATTGACCTATACATAGTTTATAATGGTTCTATTTCTATCTACTATCTACTTAGCAAAACAATCAATATATGTTGTAATAGTTTGTTTCGAATCTGCTTAGGAAAATAGTAAACATGTGCTTAGTAATAAGATCAATCTAAATCATGCCAATGAAATGAGCAACTAAACTATGTATACATCAACTGTACATAGTTTATGAGGTCATAAACTATGTATAGATAAATGCAAAAAGAAACCCTATTCCCACATGCCAACAATGCTCTTTTTCATCTTCTAAAAGATGAGCCTCAGTTTTAGGGGACTCGATGGTTCATTAAAACACATTCATAAAAACCAAAATTCATATGTACATACATACATGTGTGTGTATGCACATACATACATACATACATGTGTGTGTACATAAATGTATATATACATGTGTGTGTGTGTACATACATACATACATACGTACATACGTGTGTCTATGTACATATAGACAAATGAAATTAGTATTATGCTTTCATTGGTTGATAGATTACATGGAGTGGAATGACATGTTATTGTAATTTGTTCATTATGGGCTTATTATCCTCAGTAGATGGTACTCCTTGCTGTATTTTAATAAATAATTGACTTCTTAATGCAATGAGGCTAGCAAATATTAATGTTGTATCTCATAATTGATAGTGTATAATCTGTCCACATTTCATGCCACTGATGGATCCTATGGATGGTATAGAGGTTCAAGGACACATAGTTAGGAAGACCACATACACCTACATTCTCACAATTCTTTTTGCTTTTGTTGGCATAGCCAAAGTATTGGTAGCCCGAGAAGGAAGTCAAATGGGTAAACGAATAAGAAACAAAAATTCCTTTTGTAGAGACATTATTCATTTCAATGAGGTGGATTGTCATGATTAGATTCAGATGAGTAGGGCAGCCTTCTTTTCTCTAGCTCATATTCTTAGGCTGAAAGGAAGCTTTAGAGATACAATCCACTCAAAGTTAGAAGAACAACTAGTGATGTTCGTCCACACCCTTGGGCACAATCTAAGGAACCACAAGATTGCCCATAACTTTGGGCACTCAGGAGAGATAGTTAATTGATACTTCCACAATGTGTTCATAGCTATCTTAGCCCTTCACAAGGATTACTTCATACCACCTGGTATAGGCACTCCTCACAAAATTAGTGGGAAGGATAATTTTGAACCACTCTTCAAGGTAAATCATGCATTGTTACAAGTTTATTGTCTAGATTGTTGTCCTTATCTTATTATTACTTGAGCAT